>PVLD010017134.1:0-42820 GCA_004027595.1 Dinomys branickii
TAAGTAAATTGCCCAAATTCACACAGTTAGGAAGAGGAAGTGGCAGGATTTCTAACCAAGATAATGTGATGAGTAGGTTCAGGTCTTTATATACTTTTAGCCATGGTTACCTGTGGACAATTTGCCTAAACTCATCTTAGAATAATATTTAAGGACATGAAATGAAAGGCATCAATTCCTTTCAGAAACCGATTACATTGCATTTCAGGTATCCATTTATTAAAAATGAATAGATGATACAGTATCCGGTGCTTCTTTAATAAGGTTTTATTTAACATGACCTAGAGAAAAGAGCAATCACTATGAATTCAAAACAGTGACCCAATTATATATGGAGAGGTGTGTAACAACCATACAATTTATATAAAAATACCTATAAGTTTACAGGAATATAAAAGCACACATATTGCTAATCTATAACTGTGCTGTGTTACCTGCTTTTGTATTGGAAGGAAATGCTGAATTCAGGTAAAACCTAGAGGAAAAAGAAAGGTATATGTTATTTTCTTTATCCTACCTCATAGACTCTGAATTCTGTCCATAGATTTCAGGATAAGAACTTTAACTGTAGAACTGTCTTAACACGAAGACGAGTCAAAGGTTTTCACTTGAGTATATACAACTGACTAGGCTGTGGGCACAAAGCTGTGCCATTCTTTTTTTCCATACCATGTGATGGTGAAAGCCTATGGTAGTATCACCTTATCAAAAGAAGATTCAAGAAAAAAACCCTAAGCATTCAATTAAGTGATATTTTCTGATAATATATTTCTTAAAAATTAAATTCGCCTTCAAATTACAAGTATGTTTTTACAAAGATTATTATGAATGTGATGCAGTATCTAAAGGGAATCCCCTATGAGGAATAAATTCTATAATATGAACCTTTGAGTTCATTTCCCTTTCCAAGGGTCTTGGTTACTCCCTCTCCCACTTGGAAAAGTCTGAACTGCTTGTATGGCCTGGTAATCTTTGCTTGTCCTGGCTCTTGCATCCTGGATACCATGCACAAACTCCCTCCTAATTTAGTCACAGCTGGTTGAGCAAGTCAAGCTTGTTCCTGCCCCAGGGGTTTGGGCTTGCATTTCTTTCTCTGTAAGGAACACTTTTCCCTTGAATCCACGGGACTCTTAACCTCTA
The DNA here is from genome assembly GCA_004027595.1 of Dinomys branickii. Taxonomy (NCBI): domain Eukaryota; kingdom Metazoa; phylum Chordata; class Mammalia; order Rodentia; family Dinomyidae; genus Dinomys; species Dinomys branickii. Next base: position 1,141 of record PVLD010017134.1, read on the forward strand.
TTTCCCTCAAGTCTTAGCTCCAGTGACCCTTTTTAGAGTCCCTCCTTCACAGCCTGTCTGAAACCAGCCCACTCTCACTCTGTCACTCTTTCCATCTCCTTGGTCTTGCTTAATGCTTATAATTTTCCAGAAGTCACATGGCTGGTTTGTTTAGTGCCTCTCTCCATTGTAGTGCACAGTTCAAAAGGGTATGGGCTCTTTATTACTTGGTGTGTTCTGAATGCCTAGACTTTAGCACGCAGTAGGTACTTAGCATGAAGTCTTGAAAAACTAATTAATGCATGGCTAATGAAAGAATACATGCTTATTGAATATTGTGATGTATGTATTTATTTGAATTAATTCCAGTGACAGTATTAATTATCCATTTTGAATGATAGTGACATTTTCTGCATTCAAATATTGTAGCTTTTCAGGGAAGTATACACACTAAACTTGATATTTCATAGAACTATCCCTTAGTGAATAACAGCACTAAAGTCTATTTTCATCAAACATATCAGAATGTATGCAGCGTAATTTTTGCAAAATAAACATTCCACATTCAAAACTCAGGTAGATGGTCTGATGCTTCTCAGGCTTATAGCAGGCTGAAAAATTAATATTAGTTTATGCAATGCAGAGACCAATGGTTTGTTCACATCCACACAGAGTTATGTAATAAAACAGCTTGGCAAGCCTCATTTTATTTCATTTCTAGTTGAAATTTAGTAATTATTTTATGTAGGTGGCCTTCTTATGTAATCAAATATATCTAAAATTTTATTGCTTGCAAAAAATCAGTTTTCTATGTTTATAAGTTTATTCATAACCTATTTACAAATATAGAGTTTTACATACATATTATCTGTGGTTATATTCAACTACCCATGTGCAGTCTTCTTGCCATCCTTCTTTATGATGCAGTTTTGATTCCAATTTTCTTTTCTTTTCCTGTTTTTTTTTTGGTCTTTTTGAGACAAGATCTCACTATGCAGTTCAGGCTGGTCTTGAGCTCATTTTGTAGCCCAGGCTGGCCTGGAGCTCACAATGATCCTCCTGCTTCAGCCTCCCGAGAGCTGGGATTATAGGTGTGCACCACCATGTCTGGCTAGATTCCAAATTTCCTAACTTAGTCATCTCTTTCTGGTAACTGATGTTAGGAAACCTGTGTGTGTGTGTGTGTGTGTGTGTGTGTGTGTGTGTGTGTGTGTGACTGTGTATTTATATTTGCAAAATACATATACAAATACATGCACATCTTTGAAGTGTTTGTCAAAAATCTAATAAACATTATTACACACTTTATTCATGTCCATACATACATATAAACAAACTTGCATATACATTTTTTATGTTATTGTTTCTATATCTACGTAGAAAGTTCACACACATTCATGCATATATAAAGAATGTAGTTTTTTTTTACTTGTAGACATTGAAATAATATTCTATGTAGTTTTTGGCACTTCTAGTCTTTTTGCATTAGATTATCTTGTGAAAATTCTTTCCAGTCTTTTAGTGTAACTCTGTCTTTATTTTCACTTTATAGTATAGTGACCAAACTATATGGTCACTTCCAAATGCATAACCGTTCTTGGCTTGTGAGTTTCTTCCAATAACATATATTATAGCTTCTCAAAAAATCCTAGATCCTTTTATTTTAACTGTGGGCTAGATGAGGTTTGTAAGTGAGGGATTTATTTTTCTGTATTATCAAGTATTGTCAGCTATTTTTGCAAAAAGGCAAAATGGATGACTTGTCCACTGTATGACGAGAGTCACCTTTGTGATTGCATGAACAGCAAGGACAGCCAATTTTTAAATTTTTCCCAGTTGTGCAGCACTAAAGTGACATTCCTTTTGCTTTAATTTCTATATCTTGACTTTCACTGAATTTGGCTATGTTTGCAAACTCTTTGAATTTATTTCTTAACAGTGATTATATATATACATTGACCAAATTTTGCCCTAACAAGTTGCTTTTATATCAATGTTAGCAAGATGTATTTGCTATTATAGATCTCAACCCTTTGTCATATGTTTTTAAAATATACTCAAAAAACACTTCTGATTCCATAAAAGTGGGTTAGTTATATTTCACCAGTTTCTCCCCTTTCCAGTGTAGAAATCCTGGATACAACACACCAAACAAGTGTGAGGAAACTCTGAAGTTGTAATCAAGCAGAGAGACTGCCAAGAGAACTTGAGACTTGAGAAAGAATATGGCAAGACTTTCCTAGGCTTTCTTATTGCTTCCCTTATATCCCGAAAAAGAGCAGTCCAGACACACCCAAGGCATAATGTAGACAACACAGACAAAAACCCAAGAACTGACTGGCTTAACAATAAGGAACATTTTTGCAATGCTTCCCCGATTCCAACCCAAAACAGACAGGCAAATCACAACAATCTCCTCTCCATCCTCTCACATCCTTTTGTTTTCTCAGGGAAGATTGTGGATTTAATTTTCTATTATGAACCTTACTGAAGCCAGTGATGTTCACATCTCCTGGTCAAAACTCAGCAGGAAGGTAGCTTGATTTCATATCTAGAAGAATCAGACTACATTTCCCCCATAGGACAGTACAGACAGGCCTAGCAGAGAACTGATAGTCCATCCTCAAGTGGGTGGAGACAGGAGGTGCTCTGATTACCCTTTCAGGACAGTGTCAGTAGAGGCTATTGGTGAGCTAATCTGCTTCCACTATAGTAATGATACTGAATGAATGATCCAAAGCAGGGAGGGTTGGTGTTCTGCTTCCCCTGCTCTATATATACCCAATGTTCGTGAGCATAAAACCATGCAGTCTCAGTTTGGTGGTTCCACAAACATATATTTGCTCGTATAATATATATGCTTATATAATATACATGTTGTATGTATTTATAAATTTAACATATCATCCAGTAATTACACTTACTATGTATATCCACCACACTTGAACATTCTGATTCACCATTGTACATGAAGAACTTTTTATCTAAAGCAAAAATATCTGACTACCCCAAATATTCAACTAGTAAACTCTATCTATCTATCTATCTATCTATCTATGTACAATGAGAGAGGATTTTCGTAACCTCTCACTGCATATAGAGTCTCAGGACTTCTCTGTCCCTTCTATGAGCCCTAAGATGCTTCCAGGAAGGAGATCAGATGTGGTGCATACTACCTTCTCTTTGAGAGACGGAGGTTGCTGATATTTGCAGATCAGTAGCAAGAGGAACCTCACGCCTAGCCAGACATTAAAGAGACGACCATGACACAGAAGTGAGGAAGACTCTCATCTCTGACAGACTGCACGCAGAAATGATAGCTTTTGTTACCAAATCTGGACATTTTTAAAAAAGAATTTTCAGTCAGAGTCATACATTTTTAAATACTTCCTTCAGACCCACTAGGAAATGAGGATCTTGGCCTGAAGGTTCCTCCTCCCCTGGAAAACAGGGTCTGTGCTTGCAGTCTGCATTCTGACTTACCCCTCTATGTCTCTAACAGAGCTTTGAGAATTAGGGGTGAGAACCTTGGTCTGAGCTACTGTCATCTGATCACAGGGCAAAGGGGGCCCAGGTATGGGTGAGGAGTCTAGGTGAGGTGCATGCCCTGAATGTGTACCAAGCCTCCCCTCAGAGCAGAGAAGAACCCTCTGGACTCAACCCAGTGCACCCTGCTCCTAACCTTGGGTCCTTGGCTGTGCCTAGCTGGTTACACTCTAGAGAACTCTCTCCTGCCTTCTTATACTCTCCTAGGGGACAGGCCAACTGGGAGAATTGGAGAATATTGAAGATCCAATATATTGTCTAAAAAGAAGACTAGTAAATCATGCTTTGTCAGAACCATCTTGGGTGACACTCAAATGGACTACTCAAATAGTCCTTCTGTCCCCTAGGTCTAAGGAATTCATCACTCATACTCCTGACTGCTGCCTCCAACACAAGTCATTATGCCTGTGTCTCCAAAGCGTCCACGCCTTGATCAAGAAGTCCAGGACTCCACTGAGGAAGGAGATGTATTTTCACAGTTACCCACAAATGAGAGAGAGAATGAGGAAACCTCTTCTATTTCCTCTGCTTCTTTCAACCTCAACCCTTCCCCTCCCTCCTTGTCCTGTTCCTCCTCCCCCTTTTCCTCTCCCTCCACCAGCCCCCTTCCACCCGCCATCTCTCCCCTTTCCTACCCCACTTCTGTGGTTCCAGATATTCCAAAAGAGGAGAAGGTGGAGGCTAAAGTAGCCCAAGGTAATAGCGGAGATCCTACCCAGGATGCTGAGGGCTCCACTTCAGAGAGTAAGTCTGATGAAAAGCCCAGAAGCCATGAAGAGGTGGAGAAGTCTAGCACACTGAAGCTGTCCACAGAAAGTGAATCTTCAGCTTGAAAGTTGCTGGATACTGAAATGCCTGAATTGATCATTCCCCTATCCTCAAGTACTGATGAAGTAAACCATTATAAAAGTGAAAATATTCAATGTTGCCACATAGACTAATTCCTGTGATTTTTGTGGCAGCTTCTGAGTGAATGGCAGGGATACCTGGCCTTGAAATGAAGGTACAGACCCCTATGTCCATTCTTATGCCTTTGTCAATTCACTGTAGACAGCTGTGATATTACAGTGAGTGATGAACACAGCATAGCTAAAAGTAGTTTCCTGATAAATATCCTGGCACCCGGAAATGCCTGGATATGATGGGGCAATGCTGTTTGGCAATGAGAAGCCCAGAAAGTTCACGACCAGAATGCTCTGGGTACAGAACATTATCTGGAGCATCAGTAGGTGCCTGTGATGGTTTGTGTCTAGATGTACCCCCAAAGCCTGATGCAGTCTTGGGGGGCAAGCTTTTCCAAGGTGAATCTAGAATTTGTGATTGGTTCAAAATGCAATACTGGGATTAAGAGTGTCAGTGCTACTCATAAAATAAGATCTCATACAGTATAAGGGATAGAAAGAGGCTTGTGCCTTCTCTCCCTCTCTGGTTGCTTGTTCCACCTTCGGCCACCACGAACTGTTACATCTCTGCCATGCACCACCCTGCCTTGGAGCCACCCAAGCATGGACTGAAACCTCTACCAACTATGCACTAGATTAACCTTTCCTCCCTTAACTTTGGGCATCAGCTATTTTGTCTCAGCAACAAGAGAAAAGTAAGACAATAACTAACTGTGATCTTCGCCAAAACCATTTCCTGTGGGGTCCAAGGAAACAGGCTGAAAACATCACAGTGAGGTTTCTGCAATTTTAGGCCCAGACCCCAGGAAGACATCATACTTCCTTAAGCTACTCTGAGGAGATGTTGAGAAAGGAGAACAAGAGAGTCCTGGCCAGAATTGGCTCCGTGTTCACCCTATTGCTCTGCTCGTGGCACAACCTTGGTCAGGATCATCCCCTCCCCTGGGTGAAGAATGATCCAGATGCCTACTCCACATTTAAAGTGGGCAGTCTGTGATCCCAGCACGGGGTCAACGTCTGGTTATAAAGAACACAGTGTATGCCAACTGTATTCCTGCTCTAAATAAATGACCTAGCAATTTATCTTTTTTTTCTTTTGATGCTTTTAAAATGTTGCTCTTTTAAACTGAAAGGTTAATCAAGTTATTTTTTACTAACATAATTATTGTTCTTCAGATTTAAATTTTTTAAGTTGTTTTTTTACTAACACACTTACTTTACTTCAGGTTTAAATAAGTTTTAAGGTTTTTTACTAACATACTTATTATATTTCTTCAGGTTTAAAATTTTTTTAAGTTTTTTCTGCTTAATATACTTATTGTACTTCAGGTTTAAGAATAAAATTTTGATAGTTTTCAAAACAAATTGGGAGATCTTTCATCTTTTGTGTGTGTGTGTGAGAGAGAGAGAGAGACAGACAGACAGCAGACAGACAGGCAGGCAGGAAGAGAGGGGGAGATGTGGGTATGATAGAGCACAAAATAGGAATATGAATTTCTTTGGAAATGTGAAAGGTCCTAGAAGTAACTTAGAATAACTCAGTAACACAGGAAAAATCATAGAAGATGGTTTATCTTTGGGTTCACTTCCCTTTTTAAGTCTATATTTCTGGAAAATTAAAGATTTAAACCTAGATTTGCTTGGTTTACTTAGCCAAGTAGGAGAAATTCCAATAACGTAATAAACATCAACCCTATTCAGTGATTCTGTTTTCCAAATATGAATTAAAGATGTGTTCTTTAGGATCCTGTGGTTGCAGTGGAGAATATGGAAAAGCAAAACATATTTCTTCCTACTTAGAGAACAGTGGAGTCTAGAAACAGCAACAAGGAAGATGTTGAGACCTACACAAGAAGTAAGAAGAAGGAGTGAAGGGACGAGACTCCAGATCAGAGCAGTGTGGTATGCATTCTTTGAGCACTGTCAGTTTGGAGATTGAGCAAACTGTGATTTCCTCTACAGGAGTTGGTTAAGAATGTGGGTGTCGGCTAAGAAGGGTGATAGCACTGGAGCTCATCTTATGTGAAAAGTCTTTGAGCAAATCTGAGCCACTGTTACTACCAGAAGCCTCAGTGTGGTCTGAGTGGACAGGTATACTAAAGGGAAAGCTCAGAAGCAAATCATACACCACACCGTCCCTGCCCTTCACCCCCGCATCCTGTCAGGATGAACACAGTTGTGTCGTCTAACTCATTCTGAGTGAGCCACCTCTCTTTACCAGTCTGGTGGTTCAGTATGCCCTGGACATGTCCCAGATCTGGAGCACTTTTGGTGCTGGCAGGAGGTGGGTCAATATACCCCCACTGTGGACCTACTGTGTACAACCTAGGGCTGCGTAAGTGCTTGGGAACACACACGGAGAGTAGAATGAAATCTGCAGTTCAAAGAGGTGGGATTAAAAGGGGATGACCAGGGACCAGTTACATCAGTGTCTCTGCAGAGAAAGGGCTGGCACTGGGCTTGTCTGGCTAAAGGGTCCAAGATGATATCTATCCCCTTCTTGGGCCAACTTCTTGGATTCTGACTTACTGGCATCCTAAAGGGCAGTGAGTATATTGGTATGTTTATTGGCCTACATCACTACTACACACTACCTGGGATAGAGGATTGATCCAAGGTGCAAGATGCATTTCAAAAATCCAGGAGATGGAACAGTTCTTTTCTAAAATAATAAAAGATGCAAAATGATGCTAAGCAAGAGCCATGATGCACCATGCTGTTCAGAGTATTCTTAATAGCATTCTATTTTTCTTCCATAGTTGTGAAAATCTTAAGAAGAGCTGGAACTCCACAGGTTAAAGCAACACACAGGACTTTCTGCTAATTTAATCTATTGTTTCAACTCATTCATTCATGCCTTCCTTCAGAAAATGTTTACTAAACATATGTAGAGGAAGAAAAGGAAACAAGTCAAAAGAAAATGACAAGACATTTAACTGTTTTGGGTGGAAGTAGGTGAGACATAGAAAGATCTAGACAATTTTAAGAAGTTAGGACCGAAGGATGAAGGCTTGGGTAACTGAAGATTCCTGACTGGGTAGACACTGTTCCTGTTTTCTGTAGGAGATGAAGCGCAGTTAGCTATCCAGGGTTAGCTGTTCAGTAGGTAGCAAGATCCACACATCAAAACATCAGGACAGGATCCTAGGGTAAACGCTGGGCTAGGCTGACTCAGTAGTGTGTTGTGTAGAAGGAAGTCTACATGCTACAGAATGACAACTCTCTTGCACACAGAGTTAGCAGCCAACTCCCCAGAAAACATCATATACCCAGGCAAAATCTTAAAGACATAAGTACTCATAAAGAGAGCCAAAAAACAGAGAAAGTTTACCTTTGCTTCCTTAAACTTATGCATAAACCCACACACACACCTCCCCCCGACATATACACCTCCGAGGGGCCTTTCCTGTGTATTTGTGGCTCATACTGCGGTATATATAAAGTGAGTTGTACACTGTGATCTTCCAATCTCACGTCTCACTTCTATTTACTCAGGTCACTTTTAGGGTTCTACCCTTATCATTCTTTGCCTGAGACTGAATTTGCAAGCACCAATACCCAGACACCTTCTTCTGGAGCCTTCTTCTGTGTTTGTTTGAGCTCACTTATTTTAATTTCAAAACCACCTGAAATGCTACAATAATCAACATATATTCACACAGAAACCTGAACTTAAATGTTCACTGCACCATTGTCCATCACTTCTAAAATCTAGAAACAAACAAGATTTCCATCAACAGATGACTGGATGAACAAATGTGGTGTATCAAACTAATTTTGCAATAGGAAATGGATCGTCCTTTGGCTAAGAGCACTGACGCTTCTCTTGAGCCTGCAGGTGTTCAATGGATAAATAAAACCAGGATAAATCTTTGACATCTCTACCTTCAGATTGAATTTACCTCCTTTGCTACTAATCTTTGATTTAGATTCCTGACCAACTCTACATATATACCAGTTAATCATTAAGGAGTTTCTGTCTAAGAACTGCTAATAGAGGTTGATTAGCACTAAATTTGCCGAAACTCTCTTGTCCCCCTCTTCAGTGCTGAAAACACCAAATTAATAGTAACTAAGAGATTTTCAAGATTTGAGGAACAGCGTCTGTTGAAGGTATACTATCCCGTAATGCAAAGCAAGGTTATTTCCCAAGCAATAGAATCATCTCATAACAGGAGCTGAATTCCTGCCTCAAACAGCAACTGTTCCCCTGGTGTCAGCAAAATCCCAGAGAAGCAGACCTGAGATACTTCCTGATCAACCGGGCCACAGTTTGACCTAGGATGCTTGACTACACATACCTCTTAACTCTTTCCCTAATTCCATCCCTATAATACTAGACTGTTAATCAGTATTCCAAAGACAGGGCTGGAAAGGTTGGTCTCCTTGATCCCTCCTTCCTTGTATACATTAGGCCATGAATTTTTGCTTATATGGATTCTACCTAAATTAATAATTTTAAAAATTAATGTAACAATAGTTGTCAAAAGCATAAGTTCCTTTCATCGTGTTGTACTCTTAATTCTGCACCTACAATTAAATAAATAAATCTGTCAGTGACTGTGTGTTTTCAATTTAATTGTATACTAGCTAATTAGTACAGTTACTAAAGTAATTATGACCCATGTAAAATACAGACCTTTTCATTTATCTTGGGATATGATTTTTTTCATTTAAACTGTATTTATGAAGATCCTCCTATTACCCATACACTACACTGTGCTAGGTGCTGATGAGAGAGATGAAACAGAGACATTGCATAATTGCTACATCCAAAGCCATCCGTTGAGCAAGGAAAATACACAGATGAGTGAGAAATGATCAAGTTTTTTAACTAAATTATGTGACTGACTAAAAAAGGCAGGGAGCATGAGTACAAGGATAATTAAGTGCAAAAGAGAGGCCGTGGTTGACCTTAAGTTTGGAGACATGACAAAATCAGATAAAACTAACAGGCAAAAGACGTTCCTTTCAGCTAGATTCTATATTGAGTTAGATCTAAGGGAAACATTGAATAAGGCTACCTTTTATGTTTTGAAAAGCACCTCTTATTCTTTCGGAATGTATGAATTTACAACTTACCTACGAGCTCGGGTGCTTTTCTTCATTTTCTTTGTGACATAAGGTTATTTGCCATTTCCAATAATAGCCATCTTGTTGAAGATGATGTTAGATCTAAAGTACAAGAGATTCACTTGGGAAAAGACACAGGCATCTGTACACAATGGGCTATTTCTTCTCACTTCTGTTTCTAAAAATAATTTTAATCAAAAATTGGCCTATCATTGAATAATATTTATGAAAACTTAGAACAAGTGTAACTTTAGCCAGGAGATGAGATCTTACACTGTAAGCAATGACAGTAAATATGTAAATATCAATTATCTGCATATTATTATTTAATTTTGGAGAAAAATGAATGTAAGATTCACTTTAATGATTGCATGGAGATAGGATTCCATTTACGTTTTAGATCTTTAAATTTATCTCTTCAGACTATGAAGAATGTTGTGACTCTGACTTTAATATGATAGTGAGAAATCAGATCTATGATTTACTGGGGGCATATCTAAACCAATAAAACCAAAACAGAAACCTCAAAGCCCTTGACTCTCATTGCTATGAGCAGCACCTCCCTGAACAAACAAATGCACATCAGTACTGGGCCTACAGGTGCCCTGTGGGTGAATATAGCACTCAAAACGAAAAGTGGAGAATTTCTTGGATCTCAGCATTGAGAATTTCAAAAAATGAACTCTGAGATTTTTGATACAGTAGAGGGTCGGCAAAAATAAGCTCAATATATTAATACATTCCCCTTTCTTCAGCAGAAGTAACTAACAGATTGGGGAGTATGCAAAAGTGCAATATTCATCATACCGTAAATAATTTTCAAAGAAAAATATATGCAGATCAGCTTTGTGCACTTTGAATCTAAGATTAATATATAATTTAGATGCTTAATTGAACTTTTTATTGCATTTTTTCCACAATAATTCTGTCTGATATATATGTATAATTAGTTTCTTTAAACCATCTTGCCAAAACAAATTTATGTATTTTATAAAGATTTTTCATGTTGCTAATAGTGTACTATACATAATGATAAACAAACTAAGTTCAACTGAGTTTTTTAAATGAAACTTTTATAAGAGGTAAGCCTTGTAGCATTTTCATTTAAACATATGTTCCTTTAGTTCTGATCCTGCTAATGGCAGTGTAATTTGTTCCACAATAGACTAGTTACGCAATGTGTCTAAATTATTGAAAATAGAATAGTGTGAAGGCACTAGAGAAACACTGAGAACAGATAGAGATGAGAAGGGATTCAACCCTTGAAAAAGGCTAGTGCACCAGAGAGGACTCATGACGAGTTTTTCCTCTAGAGCACTTTCCAGTCTTAATAAAAGATGCACACACAGAAAACTGCTATCTGATTATTTTGAAATATCAGCAAATAGAGCATGTTTCCTGCAAGAGTCAACAGAAATTATTTTTTGGAGGGGGGATATCCGCTAAAAGAAGAAGGTTAAGAGAACATTGCCTCAAATATTTGAATGTTTGAACCCTAAAGTGTGTATGCATAGGGGACACTCCAAATAGCCCAACAGAAAACTCCACTTAGAAGGCTAAGATCACAAGACTTCTGTGCAGGGTTAATAGATTTGGAAGTCCCAAAAATATAGAATGGCTAGGTTAAAAATGTTAGGATTTACAGAATAATTTAAAAAATATCAAAAATAAGTCTTATCTAAGATGAAAGTGATCAATAAGCAATTTAATTGCTTGGTAGAATGATCAACATTTTTCATAAAAAGACAATAGATCAACAAAGTCTATAATATGCAAACATGGTGCCTAGGATACAACATTAATTATGAGGTATATGAAGAAACAGGATTGAGTGACTCATAGTGATTATATAGATTAATTAGATTTCAGAAAGATTAAACTCGGATGGATCAAAATTACTACAAAAAGTGAAAACAAAACTATTAAATGAGAGGAATTGTTTGCATATCATGTATCACATAAGGTCTAGTGTCCCAAGTATATTTTTAAAAACTCTTACAAGAGAAAAACAGCTCAATAAAACTTGAAATATTATTTAAACAGGCACTTGTTCCAAAAATATATGCAAGTGGCTAAAAGGTACAGGAAAAGATAACACCATTATTCATTAGGGAAACATAAATGAAACATACAATGAGATACCAATCCACACACATACTAAAGCTAAAATGATAGACAAAAACAAGTGTTACGAAAAATGTGAAATAACTGAAAATTTCATACAACGATGGTGGGAAAAGAAAATAATGTAACTAGCTTTCATGACTAGTCTACCATATAATTAAAAGAATAAAAGTGAATTTACCCCATAACCTAGCAATTCCACTCCTTGGCAGAAACATAATAAAAACACGTGAAAAAATGTATGATTTCTCTAAAAATTGGGGATACATACACTAAGAAGCTGAGGTAGGAGGATCAAATTTCAAGCAAAACTTAGGCAATTTAGGGCTTAAGGGGACCCTGTCTCATATTAGAAATAAAATTTAAAATATGTGCATAGATAGTTCAGTGTAGACATTCTGGCTTCAATCTCCAGTACCATACACATAAGAAAGGCAAACTAATAACTTGGACACAAAAGTTTATAACAGCATTATTCATAATATGCCCATGAACTGGTGAAAAAACAAAATGCGACACACACAAGGGTATAATTTTCAGTCATAAACATTAATAAAGTTCTGATATATTCTACAGCATGGACAAGCCATGAAAACCTGAACAAAGCCACAGAAAGAAGGCTACTCATTCAATGATTAAACTGAAAGACTATTTAGAATGAACAAACCTTTGGAAAATAAAAAGAGAATATTGTTTGCCACTGTGGGGTAGACAGCAGCAAAGGTGAGAGTGGCAATTGTCTTGGCCTTAGTAATTAATGTTTCCAGCATTTCCTTTTAGGGCGTTGGAAATCTTCAAAAATGATTTTGTGGCTATTATCACACAACTCTAAGTACACTGGAAACTGCTGAACTGTATGCATCAGCTGCTCAAATTTAATAGAATATAAATTGTATCTCAAAAAGCTATGAAAATCAAGCATTTTCTCAAATTAATAATGAATTTAATTACAATTCAGAATAAAAAAGAAGAGAAAATTCAATAGAGCTCTATACACAAAAATGTACCGTATATAAAAAAAGGTCTTTATATACAGAAATGTATATACAAAACTGTATATACAAAAATGGACTTTCTAATTAAAAATTATTCTATAAGAAAAACTGTACTAGAAGATTTTGTTGGTGAATTATGTAAATGTTTAAGGAAAATTAAATTAATAATGATCATATATAAACATTCAGAAAGCAGAGAAGTGGGGAACATTTTCCAAATATTTTATAATGTGAACTCCATTATAAAGGTCAGACAAAGACGTTATTGTGATAAAAGTAAAAGCCACAGAGCAAGATTTCATGAGTTTAGATGTAAGATGTTTAACTACTAGCAAAAGATGTATTCATATGTGAGACGCATAATACATTATGACCAACTGAGGCTTATCCAAGGAATACAAAAGTGATTTAACTTGTGACAATCAACCAGTATAATCCTATTCACTAACAGAATAAAAGAATAAAATTATATCATCCTTTCTTTAAATATAGAGAACATATCTGGAAAATGTAGTAGCCATTTATGATCAAATAGTAAAAATAAACCTTAGCAATATGAAGAGATGGCAATTATTCCAACCAGATAAAAAACATAAATGAGCATATATAAACTTATTATTATATTATATTAATTACTCCTAAACTCAAAAATAAGGCAGAGATATCTACCATCACCACTGCTATTATTTAACTTGAATTAAAAATGTGATTCTAGTATTCAAAATGAAATTCAAAGCACTTAAAATATTAAGTGATATATTTTAAAGAAGAATAGAAAGCTTGCAGAGTGCCACTATTAAAATAATAGTTCTTATTCTGAAGGCACAGTAAACAGGACAATGTGAAATGCCATAAGTACAATGCAACAGAACTCAGAACAGTGATATAGATTCACACATATTTGGAGTTTTGGTCAAAGCATTGCTGACCTAGAAAGAAAAGCATTTTAGTAAAAGATCCTGAAATAACTTTATATCTACATTTTACAAACTAAAAACTGCTTCTATCTCACATCATAGGCAAAAATTAATTTTAAAGCAAGGCATGGTAACATACACCACCAATCCCAGCACTTGGGAGGTTGAGGCAAGAGGATTACCAGGAGTTTGAAGTCGACCTAGGCTAAATAGCAGTTCCCAGCCTGAACTAAATAGCGAAAATTTGTCTTGAAAAAGAAAATTTAAATTTATTTCAGATGACTCATACATCTAAATGCCAAAGCTATCATTATAAAGTTTTCAAAAACAGCTAGAGAGACAGCCGCATGGAGGGATGTCAAAGAGTTGTTGCATACATTAAAAATTTATAAGCATGGGAAACAAACAGATCACTCCCTCTTATCAAATTCAAAAGTGTCTGTTCAATGAAAGACATTAAGAAAATGATAAACACAGGTAACATGCCAGGGGGAAATATTCCCAAATCATATTTGATAGATACCTTGTATTCAGATTATATGAAAAATCATACAATTCAATAAAAAGCAAACAAAATATTTCAAAATATAAGCAAGATATTTAAAGAGGAACTTCACAAAGGACAACATACAGATACCAAAAGAACACATGGAAAAAGCGCTCATCATTAGTTATAGAGATGTAAGTTAACATTACCCTCTACTGCAGTGAGAGTGAAACTTTTAGCACTTTCAAAGATAACAAACAGCCAGCTGGGGCACATGTGAAACAGATTCGCCACCACTGTTCTATTCTATCCCCAGAAACTGAGCCGAATATGAAAGATAGTAACACAATATCAACAACACGTGAAATGACTAAAATTCTCTTTCCTTGTTAATGGGAATACGAAATCATAAAACAATTTAAGAAAAAGTTTTGACAATTTTTTATATGATGTTAAGCTCTCACTTTCAATCTAACAGTTTCATGGCATTGAGGAGAGCTTAAAACGTTCCAGACCAATTTTTTGAGAAAAGGTGTTTATAACGTTTTTTAAGAGTGGCCAAAACTGGAAACAATTCAAATGTTTATGAATAGGGACTGGCCAAGCAACTTATTATATATTCATATATGAAATGGACTAATCGTTCAATAAACAGTGTGAATAAATATCACATCATGATACTGAGAATGTCTACAAAAGCAAAATATGAATAAATTCTAAAACAGGCAAATCTAGAGTCAGGCAAAAAGTTTCAAAACAATAGTTTCTCTTCAGAGTAGAGAAATTAAATAGAAAGGGACATACATGCTTTGGAGAAGGTAGACCCTCTCCATATGATGAGAGACTTGTGAATTTACAAGTTTCTTAACTGGAAACAAATTTTCTGTAAATTCCATAAATTAGGCATATATTAATTTTATATGGAAAATGAGTATGAGACATAAATAAAGTGCGAATACAAGAAGTACACTGATCGTTCTGAAGCCAAGTGAGGGCTTTTTAGAGTTATAGTTTTTATTAGGTTTTTTTATATACTTTGTATTTCTCTATACTTTATCCTACTTTTTTATCACTCCCTTATTTTTACAGTTATTTACTAAATAGTATCCCTGTGTGACATCAATTTTAGAATAATGTGTGCTTTTAAATTTGCATGTCTGTATATGGGTCCATACATCTACAATTCGAAGATATCAATGGATAAAGCAACAACAACTGTTGAGACCATATCACCTTGTCTATAGATTAGTTGTGATTGTACTATTTTCTATGATAATGGGTGTCTGTTTGTCAATAGGTTTTTGTACTTTTATGTTTCTAAAATAAAAAATAATAATAATAAATTGTACTTTTTGGGCAGCAGCCTTGAGAAATTTTGTTTATTCATTTCTTTATTTTGTAGTGCTGAGGTATTGGCATAAACCACAAGCAGACAGAGGCTCATCTGCCAGAGTGCTGTGTTAAGTGGCTCTGATATTTATTTCAAAGCTGTTTTCGTTTATTATTACAAATAATATCAAGCCCCCTCATGGTCTTTGCAGTGGCAAAGAGGGCTGAATTCCACAGAAGACTGAAGATCTCTATTTAGGGCAAACAGAGTTTATTGAATTTGAGGATGGTCACTGTGTGTCTCCCAACTAAGACTTTAGGAGGCATTGGCACCTGCTAGTCTTTGTTCAGTTCTTAAATATGTTTTGGGTTTCCATGGTTACAAACTGGGATGTTACACTCGCTGGCTCAGGTGGCCATATGGTTTTCCTCTCATCCCGTTGCCCCATGATAGATGTTTCTCCCACTGTGTTCTGTTTGTTTCCATTTTTACAATCTATACATTCCTTTAGAGCTACAATTTTTAACTTAAAACGTTCCAGAAGGGAAGGGAAGGGATGGAAGGAAACAACCCAGGCAGGGTCACAGATAAGGTTATCTAGGCCTGGGTGTTCCTTACCTTGGGAAGACATTCCCAGGCAAATTTGACTGCAGAGTTAGCTTTTATAGTTTTCCCAGGAAGTTTTCCAGTACATATTTTAGGCCTTTACAAAAACTATTCTATCTAAAATGTTATGCTAAGATTCACTGTCCCCTACATCATTAGATCATTGAATTGAAGGATACCCATGCACTGGCCTTGTTGAGATGAGCAGCCATGAAAATTCTGTCATGATGCTTATTAATAAACTTGCCTCAGCCTGAATCTTGTGCTATTACTCTTAGAAAAAATAAGAGTTGTCCATAGTCAGCATTGGATGAAGAAAAAAAAATATGTACACGTGCATATAACTTATGTTATGCTGTATATAAATAACATACATCTGCATGTTTATATGTGTGTGTAAATAATTCCAAGCTCAAAATCCCATATTCATTAGCTCCCTAAATCTCTAAGCAACTAACATTATTCACTTGCTATATGTCTAATTTGTTGGGCACTGAGAACCCTTTGAACCATAGTATACTTCATGAAATGGTGAGTTTGGCTACTTTCATTCATTTCTCAACACTGCCTTTGACTCTCTGCATTCTAGGAACCAACAAGGTGAGCACTGATCATCAAAACCTGTTTTGATACCAGAAGTACCTTCAATATAACTGAACATCTACTTTCGTGTGAAGCTTGCCTCATACTCTGCAATCCTAATCCTAAATCCATGAGGTGACTTTTGTGGTACTTATTCTATGAATGTGGATCAAAGGGATATGATGTCTGTAGTAATTCAAAGGGGGGAACTGCAATCATATTATTTTGCACATTCAACTTGTGGCATCCTTCCCCATCTGCAACGTTTACCATAACTTTGTTTTTAGGCAATTTTATTGCTTTGATATTCTGATTTATCCAGGGTCCTAAGTAAACCATCTCCTTTTACTAACCTATAGGAATGCATAGTTGTTTAAATGGCAGGGACTGTATAGAGTGAAACACTATATCTTATTAAAAATTCACAAAGAAAAGAAAACAAAACTTATGAAACTCAAATCCACTGCAGGATTCACAGTACCTTGGGGATCAGAAACAAACAAACTTCCAAAGTAAGATTAGTGAACAACTCTATATCTTTCCGTAATTATGTTATTTTCAGCTACATGCTGAGTATAATGAACACAATATCTGTGACTCTTTAAGATTTAGAGCTGTAGGTTAAAAAGTGAAGGGTGTTAATAAAACAATGTTTTGGAAAAATTGTAGGAGGACTATATTTTTAATATTTCCATAATATTATCAAATAATACTCTTAGTTTTAGGGAAAATATATCAATTTAATCAGGATATTTTCAAAGCTCAAAAGTATTTGCGATATGAAAAGGCTCAATACAGATGAATATATTATGTGTAACATTTTCTGAATGCATTCATACCTATGCAAAAGTCTCAAGACATGGACTGCAGCTTCCTGTCAAGATGGCTCTCTCTAGTACATTTAACAGAGCTCCCACTCAGCCCTCAACACAACAGTGATAGATTAAACCATACCCATATTACTCCTGAAAACAAGAAACAAATGGTCATAAACCAGAAAAGAAATAAATCATGCAGTCTGTTGGACTCCGGGTGCAAAAATATGCCAGGTCACTCACCTCCCTATTTTCTCACCACCTTACCATATGCAGAGAGTGTGATCACAAGCTGGTGCTCCAAGTGCATGTCACAGTAGTTAAAAGAAGAAGGTAGTTACACTCCCAGGGACTAGGGCAAACCCTTGCCCACAGGCTAAGGGACGATATCATCAAGCTGCCGGCTTCATGCCCGTTTCTATCCATGTGGTTCCTGGAGGACCGTAGTGAGGTAGCCACAAAACTATGAAAGAGAAGATCAGAAAAAATACATATTTCAACCAGAGAAAAGAACAAGATGTGGGAAAGAATGAACAAAAATAAAATGGTGAAACTATTAATAAATAAAATCTGACAGGTACAATAGATATTGTGAAAGGGAAAAGAAATTGCTCAGACAGGAAAGAGCAACTGGGATAAAGGAGGGGAGAGGAAAAAGAAACAAGGAAAAGGGAAAAGATATGTATATATACACACAGGATAGCTAGGCTAATGGTACTACTAATATCTGCTGGTGTACTGAAAGGAACTGTAAATGTGTAATTGTTGGATCAGTCTTGCATGCCTATATCTCGTTATATGCGCAACCATTTCGAAGATGACATTATGTAATATAACAACCATTGTTAATATCCTATCACCATGTTTTGAAATTCTGTATCATTCTTATTGCTCTCTATGCTATTTTGTTCATATATTTGTTTTTGTTATTTTGGTTTTTCTAAATGAAAAATGAAATTTATATGTACATATAAGGAGAGCTGGGATAGGTGTATTGCTGATGTCTGTGGTTTATTGAGAGGAACAGTCAATGCTTACAATTTTCTTTTTTCTTGACCAATTTTGCACGCTTGAATTTGGTTATCAGAATGACTGGTGTGAGAACAATATGCAGTATAAGAACCATTGTTCCACTCCTACCATCTTGTATGGTGAAGCTCTGCATCATGTCCAATTTTTTTATTACTTGTTACTGTCTGATTGTTTGCTCAATCTTACATTTCCATGTCTGGTGGGCTGAGAAACTACACTTGCAGTGCCAAGCTAAAACAAAGTTGAACTCAAACACTGTCTTTCGCAAGGAAAGTGACAGCGATGCAGCTGGGGAAAGGGAAGGAACTGAAAGCTTAAGGTGTGCTAAGATATCACTCATTAGACTTTAGTAGAATGAGGTAAGTCATGCATATATACAAAACACGGTGAAGCACTTGTGCAGTAAATGTACCCATAACTCTCTCTGTGAGGCAGTGCTTGCTTTGGGGATGAGGGGAATGAGAAGACTGCAGGAAGAATTCAGTGTGTTTTCAGTTTTTTTCAAACCTGTACATGTTTGCATTACATAAGGACTGCGCTCCTTGCGTGGAGTTGGTGCATGTACACAACACAGCGTTTCTTTTTCATCCTTTCCTTCCCCTTGCCAGACACCTGCCTCTCTACTTCCTGTTATCTATCTTTCATTTGCTTCTTTAGTTACACGTTGGATTTCTCATATAAGAGAAGCCAGGCGATATTTAACCTAGTGCAACGGATACACTTCACTTGACATTATGGTCTCAAATTGCATCCGTTTTCTTACAAATGACTCAAGCTTATCCTTTTTTTTTTTTTTTCTTTTGGCACCGGGAGTGAAACTCAGGGCCTTGCACTGGCCATGCAGGTAATTGTGACCCTGAGCTGTATCCCTGACCCAAGCTTATCCTTCTTTATGACAGTTTTATTTACAGTTTTTTCTCTCACAAAAAGAATAATTTAAAGGTAAATTCTTACCATCTTGTGTAGTTAAACTCTGTACTGTCTCTAATGCTTTCTAAAATCATTATTTTCTTATTCCCTTTAATAGTTTGATCAACATTCCAGTCTTACATCTGGTAATCTGAGCAACTTCTTTGAAAACAACAATGTGTAATATTACACCCACTGCTAATTTCTATCATTTGGTTTGAACTTTTTTTTTGTACTGGGAATCAAACTTTGGACCTTGCACTTGCTGGGGAGGCACTTATGCCACTGAGCTATATCCCTAGCCATATCATTTTTAATGTTCTCACTTTGGGTTTTTTTTTTTGTACTTTGCCCTTGTTCTGTTTCTTACTATTCTTTAAAATAAAATTTTTAAAAAGGAAAGTAAGAAAAAGAAGGAAATAGAAAAGAAAAATTGCTATATAAACAATAAAAGACTAACTACAAAAATGCCAGCAAAATTCCTGCATGTGGTGACAAGTGTATCTGAAATGCAAAGGCCAGCATTCTCTTCTACTATAGCGCCAGGCTCCTTGTCCTTTGAAAAGGCAATGCACAGTGGTTAGGTCTGAATCAGAGTAGAGAGCTTGGAGAAATGCACTTATACTTCGCTTTTGAGGAATGTCCATAATGATTTCTATGGTGGTTGTACTAGGTTACATGCCCACCAACAGTGTAGGAGGAAGGGTTCTTTTCTCCTCACATTGTTCCCTGCACTTGTTATTACTCTACTGCATTTTTTTTGATGATAGCCGTTCTTTTGGGGTTTAGATGGTATCTCAATGTAGTTCTAATTTGCATTTCTTTGATTATCAGCACTGCTGACCTTTTTTTCATGCACTTATTGGCCACTTGTACTTCTTCTGAGGAGTTTCTGTTCAAGTTGATGGCCTAATTTCATTGGGTCTTTTATTCCATTTGACCCAACTATTTCCCTTTTAGGTATCTTGTCAAAAGAGTTAAAAGCATCATATTACAGGGATACATGCACACCTATGTTTATAGTAACCCAGTGTATAATAGCTAGATCGTGGAAACAGTATATCTATAAACAGGTGAATGGATAAAAATGTATTTAAACACAGTGGAGTACTATTGTGCCATAAAGAAAGATAAATTCAACTCATTTATAGATACATGGATGCAACTTGAGCATGTAATGTTAAGTGGAATAAGTCGGACACACAACTTTAAATATTACCTGTTTTTTCTTATATGAGAAACTCAAAATGTATATGGATGCCAATAAAGAGCAAAATGAAAGAAAAGTAAGAAATAAGGAGCAGTTCAAACCATTTCCCCAATTACCCATTCTGTTGTCTCAAAAATATTTTAATATACACCAATACGTTACAGTTATGCTTACTTTCTCTTAGTTCATTAGAAAGAAAGTTTGGCACTATTATCTATTGTTTTCTTCTTTGTAAGAGAGGATCTTTTTTTCTGCCTTGTACTCTGAGTAACTACTTTGAAGACAATATACAAGGTTTATTAACTATTGTTATTCTTTTTACTTTGCCATGAAACTTTGCTTTCTCTTTCACAGAGTAAAATGAAAAAGCAATAAACACAGTTGTAACTGAACCAACCTAATCCACGATGAAGATGTTAAAACACAAACTTCTTTCTTAGAGACATTTTTGTGAAAAAAATCAGAGAGGGGCTTTGGACATTTAAAGAGAGCAATAGATCTGATATTGCACAATGTTCCTTTAATTGCTCAGAGCAAAGGGCTAGGAGCAAACCAGGTGCAGTTGGCTACTACTGCAGTCATTTTTTCAAATTTATGACAAAATTATTATTAGCAATAATCGTGCTCAGATCGGGAACATTCACTGTTTTCTTGATTTATCTTTTAGTATTAAAACAGACAGCTAACATTTTTAAAAAGAGTAAGTTCCCACTTAAAATGCAGTTCAACTCTAGTGACGTATTTAATGTATGAGCTAAGGTTTCAATATATGATCAAACAACAAAAACTTACACCTGTCAGCTCATGCTGTTTCCCTGCTTAAATACTTCTACATCAGATCTCTAAATAGTCTTAGAGTATGAGAGTGTTGAACTAACTCAAGCTATAGTTTGTGTCTCTAAAACTGTAGTGCTACCAATATTTGTAATGTACTGTTTAAATCTAACAAGAGTTGGAAACAGGAGCCCTCTCATGGGGGATGAGAAGGGTTGAACCACTCCAAGTTGTCACTTATTCATAAGGAAACACGTATATCTAGGCCTTTGTGGATTGGAGACAAATGTATGACTGGGAATTTTCCAAGATAACTTCCCTATAGAATACAATATTTATGAAAAACTAGGTGATAAAATGAAGTTTGCATATACATTATTAAACACAACAACACCCTGCAGCAACTGTTTGGAACTTAGGTCAAAATATTTTTCCAGGAAGAGTACTTTATCACTGACTTTATTCATAATTGCCAGTGCAGAATGACAATAAGAAGCAAAAACAATTCTCAGTCAACTTAATTGGTGTTAAATTCTCTATAGACGATACACCCCATATTGCATCCACCCTAGGCAACTGTTTCAGCAGTAACAACTCTCCCAAGTCTCCGACTATTGAAATTTTCTTTTAATTATCTTTTGACGAGCAGTTTTGCAACCCAGGGAAAGAGTTCTCTCCTGGGGGATCATTCGGTGCACGTATCAGTTTTACCGGCGCTTTGGCCTCCATGGGATATTCACCTCCCTCTACACAAGCTATAGCTTAGCTCGTCCCTTCTCCTGGCCATAAGCACCGTCCATCTGTGGAGCTTTCAATGTAGACCTAAAGCTTAGATCATCTTTCATATATCTATATATATCTGCTGAACAATCCTCATCTAGAAACTTCACAGGTAAGGGACGTTATTAATACCAGAAATACAACAGATAAGAAGAAAACCCTAACAATAGCAGCCACCTGCGTGCTTCTTCTTAGGGTCGTTATTACGCCTCACTTCTCACACCTGAGAACAAGTCAGGCCCAAGGGCTGCCCTTCTCATCTCCAGAAGGAGTTTTCACAGGAAACTGAGAAAGATGACCAGAAGAGTAAAACCAAACCTGGGAATAAATCACAGATGCCAATGAAAGAATGGACGTTGAGAAAATAGTAGTGTCCAGATCCAAAGCACATATTTGTCTGAAAGGTAGAGCTGGGGTCCATGGCAAGGGCAATTTCAGAAATGTGCACTTGTGTGAAATAGAAGATCAGGACGCAGAGTCTACTCCAGAGGATGTATCTGAAAAACTTTGTGAGATGCATATTAATAAACCAACACTCCGATAAATTACGTAGCTCTTAATCATAGGTATTTAAAGAGAAAGAAAACATACAAAGTCACTTCAGATTTCTCCGAGCTTTATTCAATTTCGAAAACTCTTTCTGAAGTGTTTCAGATGAAAATACGTATCATACCAGGAAAATATATTTCATGGAACAGACAGTTTAGGGCCACTAGTTTATTAGTCACAACTCCTGGATCTCAGGGGGGGAAAAGCTCTCCTTGCAATGGCCTAGGCAAAAAGAAAGCAAAACCCAGAAGGATTCTTGACGGACAGAAATGAAGTAATGAAATGTATGACACTGCATCTGGTAGCCTCGAGCAACAGTTAACCCAGGGGCTCCGTATACCACCAGGAACCATTCCCTGCCCTCTCCCACACTCACCTCTTCCCGAGTAATCATATTCCTTGGTACTGACGTTATTTATTTATCTGTTTGTTGTTTTTATGAGCCAGGGGCTTGCTATGCAGTCCAGGCTGACTTTGACCTCACTGTGTAGTCCAGGCTGGCCTTGAACTCATAGCAATCCTCCTGTCTCAGCCTCCTGAATTCTGGGATTACAGATGTGCACCACCACGCCTGTCTCAGATTTACTTTAAATGACCTGAAATCTGTGTGTGACCAAATTCTGCGTGTGAATGTTTGCACCATTTTATTCACAGTTGCCAACACTTGCAAGCAGCCATGTTGTTCTTCACCAGATGAATGAATGGAAATACTGTGCTGCATTTATGCAATAGACTATTATTCCGTGAGAAGAGGACATGAGCTGTCAGTGCACAAGAAGACAGGCAGGGGCACTAAAAGCATGCTGCTGCTATGTGAAAGAAAGCTACCTGAAAAGGCTAAGTACTATATGTTAAGTACTATATGCTAAGTACTATATGCTTCCTACTATATCAACTTATTGCCGCAATTTTTAATTTTTTCTTTCTACATGATTATAGTACACAATGTTTACATTTCTTGTGTGAAGTTGATACACATATACAAAACACCTTAATTTTATTTCATATTAACGAACAGACATCCATTTACAAGATACCATAAGAACAATACAAACAATACAGAGTTACAGACAAAGTGGTAGGAAATTCACAATGGTTGTTGTATGACGTATTGAAATCTTCAAAGTGGTTTCTCAGGAAAACAAATGGAGACATGCAATAATGATCAAACAAGCAATCATGAACTGTTCCTTTCAGTAAAGCAATAGAAGACAGTATATTTCATCCCCTTCCCCTGCCCTCTTTCCTCCCTCCAACTCTTGATCCCTCTCTTACTTGGGAAGGGTGCATCTCCCTACTTCATATTATCTATCTTTTACTTCACTCTTCACTTATATTTTGGGCTTCTCCTAGAAAAGAAACCATGCGATATTTAAACCTGGGTGTCTGATTTATTTCACTTAGCATCATGTTTTCCTCCAGAGGACTCAAGTCTATCATTCTTTGTAGCAGAGTGTATTCCATTGTGTATAAATAACACACTTTCTTTTTCTATTCACGTGGAACGCCAGGTATGCAGACAGGAACAGAAGGACAGTGGTTGCCATAGATTCACGTAGGGGTGCTGTGTACCGCAGGGAGATAGCAATCGATTGGAGAGGAGACACACGGGGAGGTTTGAGGGTAGAGAAACTATTCCGTATGGTATTTTAATTGTGGATTTATGTCACAACATATTTGTCAAAATACTCTGAATATACCGCTAGAAGAGTGAACAGTACTGTAAGGTATGACTTTTTAGGCAATGGTAACGTATCAATATGGTTCATTATTTGTAACAAATACAACTCATTAAAGCAAGGTGTCAGTAACAGGGAAAATTATGGGAGGGTAAGGAGGAGGCATCCAGAAACTCTCTGTACTTTTCGCCCAATTAGTCTGTAAATGTAAAATTTCTCTCAAAATAAACTACCAATTTTAAAATAAGTGAAATTATAATGTATTAATGTGCTCATCCATTAATTTGTCAAATAAACATCTTTGAGCAAATGTTTCATGGCATACACAGTAGCTACATTTGGGGTTACCTAAGTACGTAAGAGATGATGCCTGTCTCCAAGCAGTTTATGCTAGAATGTCAAATATTGTCAAATATTTCTGCATTAAAACTAATCTTGTGAGTGCTATACAAGGGCGAATAGAGTGATTTGCTGTCACATACAAGTGGCTGCTAATTTATTGCTGAATCAGGCAGAAAAGACACTTGGAGATAGTAAATTCTAGATAGTGATTTGTAAAGTAAATTAATGTTCATGTCTTTCCCCTTCCAAATCCCTGAGCAAGCTAACATTTTGCTATTGGGCCTATAGGATTTAACCTAATCTTAGGTAGAGGGTGTATGTGAATGCCACTTAAATCCAACTGCAGGTGCGTACACCCTAACAAACAGTACTGAAACCCAAAAGTTTTTCAAATGGAAACTCAAAACAGGTACTTTCAAAGCTACTGGAAATCGTGTACAAGACAGAGATCAGAAATCAAGACAAAACAAAAGTGAAGAGCAGTGAACCCTAACATTACAGTGACAATTTAGGATATAGCACTTGGCATAAGGATTCCACTGTCTGTTGTTGATCTTTACAGAATTCCTGATTGGGAAATTGTGCCAAGGGACCTAATCCATTCAATGTCTTTGACAGTAAACAAACAACACTTCGTCTTTCTTATGCTGAGAAGGTGCTTTCTTTTCTAGTATATTTTATTTTAACTGTAAAATTATAGGATGCACAGTGTGACTATAAAATATCACAACTAGCCATAAAGATCTTTGACCTATCCAATGTCTGTGTCAGTTCTATGGAAGTAACACATTACTGTACAGGACCTAAGCCAAAATGAAAATGTGAATATCTATGTGAAAAAATTATTACCAAATACAAGAATGTGGCAGTAGAGAATTTAAACACGTCCAGTGCCCATGGGTCCTTGTGAAACTCCACTAATCACATGTTGACAAAACCATCCCTGTCATTGCCTCCATGCACAAATGCTTAGCTCTTGCTCATGAACACCTTTATGCATTTTTAGTGATCCTTAGATTTGGAGAAAACCAGGAGGAAAATAAAATTCATTCAGTCCAAATTGCAAATAATCATTGTCCATATTTTTTGCATTAATGGGAAACAAATTCAGTAGGATCAGCTTCTCCTTAACATTTTCATCAGTTGTGAAGCTAAATCTAACTTAGTTATGTAGATGTATTCACAATAAGCCAACATGTTTTCTCTAGCTTAAGAATGAATAACAAGGAACAGTACCTGACATACATTAGGCACTCAATTAAATCTTTGTTGAATGGATGAATGGACTCTTTGTGCTTTACTAATTCCACATAGCACAGTCTAGAAATTTCACTGTGAAGCATTCTTCCTAAAAATGATTGATAATTCATACAACATATAATTACAATCCTATAATTTTAAAGATATGGTAAAACAATAAGAATTTTATATTACGTAAAAGAAAAATACAAAAGTGACACTAGTAACCAGTACAAAAGTGAAATATAAGGATCTAGACAACAGAAAATATGCCAACATGAAAACTGGTTTCTCTTGAATGATGGGTAATAGCTACCATTTGCCCAGAATATTTATATGTTGCTATATGAAGTAGGATTTTTTCTGCATATAATTTATGAGCTTCTCCTTATTTATGTTTAATTTTCTTCACAATTCAAGAAGGTAGTTCAGTGTTTTGCAATTTCTGGACTCAAGAATTTTTTCTGGATGCCTTAGAAAAGCAGTGTATAGGCATGGATAATGTCTATTTTTCACAGAAGCCTAAAATTACTGAAGAGCTCTAACTAGGGTTACATAATTGGAGTTGGGGTAAAAATAGAAAAAAAAAACAGATTTGAATGTAGAAAAGGGTGGAGAACTTTCTCGTCTGGAAAATACACCAATAGATCCTGAGGTAAAAGAACCAGAGAACCTCTTAGAAAAGGAGCTTGAGGGGATATAGCTCAACAGCACAGTGCCTGCCTGGCAAGCACAGGTCCTGAATTCGATTCCTGGTGCTCCCACCAAAAAGTTCCTTCAGGTAAAGTAAAGCTAATTTTAAAAAAGAAAAGGAGCTTGATGAACGAAGGTGGCTGGACCTCACATATATTAAAACACTTTCCTTACCATGATGAGCCCAAGAGCCAGAGGGGACGTTAGAAGCCAATTTTCAATTTCCTCTTTCACCTAATTTTAAATTCTGCTATTATCCTGGGAGTAGAAAGGGAACCCTTAAATGATGGTGTAATCTGCCCACACAGAAGAAAAAGCACTTAGGGACAAAATAATGTCCAGGAAGGGAAGTCAAGTCATATTTTGACTAATTCCTTCTGTTTATATTTCCAATTTTTCCACACCAATTATGCATTCATTTATCATCAGAAACAAGCAAGCAGCAATGTAAAACCACATAAAATCTGTACCTACATTTCTCACATTTCAAATTTGAGTTGGGTTCTGCAATTGTCATCCGTACTGTTCAAAAGAGAAAATAAAGACTGCAGGAAATCAAGTAACTTGCACAGGAATACAGCAATAAATTGTGATAGAACCAAAAATTTAACCCAAACGAACATCCAACTGTGTGGAGCTGAGAAAAGATGAGGTTCTGGATTTGGAAAGACTTAGTAACCAGTTTTAGTTCCACTAGTTCCACTGTTTCCAACTGTATGATCCATGAACTGGGGTAAGACTTCACAGAATGAAAGGGCAAAGAAGAAATGTGGCCATGTGGCTAATATGCCTGAAACATGTTCCAGGTTGAGACAATTCCTATCATCTCTTTTGTTTCTAGGATGTTTTGATTCAGCATTCTGATCTGGTAGGATTTCAGGATTTCTGAAAGCGTGACCTATTCACAAACAACTGGAGGCCTTGAGGAAAACATCCTTGTCTTATGTTAGTAGTACTGCATCAGAACTTCTAGGGACAGGGCCCATGAATCTGAAATTGTTGTGCTCTTTAAATGGTCCATATGAATGACAGTGCTGAAGTATCAGGACAATGCTCTGTAGCATGTAGTGCGAAAAACGCACTTACGTTTTTGAGGCTTACCTCACTGAACATTAATTTTGTTAAATTCATCTTGTGTGACTACTTTCCTACTACATGGGAACAGTTATATGCTAGATTTAACTTTAGCAAATATTCATCTATGCTTATTAAATGTTCAGAAAAAAATGGTAACAGACATAATCCTTAAGAAAACACTGAAGCCCAAGCCCTTATGCTAGTGCTAAGAATAATCTTCCTCTACTGGTTTCTCTTCTAAGAGACTGAAATACGATGTGGGCATTGCATGCAGCACCCAGAGTCCATCGATCACTTTCTTTGTCCACATGGAGACTTGCCTGGTTCTTAGTTCCAACCAGGCAAGCCCTGAGGGCCTGGGTGCATCCTCTGTAATTCATACGTTAAGACCCTTACTCCTAACGTGTTGGCATTAAGAGCCGGGAACTATGGCGGTGATTCGATTGTGAAGGCAGAGCTCTCATGAACAGGATTAATGCCTTTATAAAAAAAGATGCATGGTGTTTGTCTGCTCCATCTACTACATGATGACAAAGGCCACAGGCATCAAATAACTAGGAAGTAGGTCCTCATCAGATATAAAATCTGCCTTGTGTAGCCAGGAGCTATTATTTCCATCCACAACTAAAGAAATTGTGCCTCAGAAACATTAAATAACTTGTCCAAGGTCACATGAAGTGGAATATATAGGATCAAAAGCAATCATTGGATTCTAACTCCACTTACTTTCAGTTATACTAAGAAGTAACATTCTATCACCAGTGATTCTTGTCTTCTTTAGCAAGAGGTGAAGAAACAGGAAAAAATAGACATTTGGTATGTTTACTGAATAGATGTTTCACAAAAGGAAAACTATCATTTTGTTGGTTCATCAAATACTGTGATAAACTGAAAATCTGGGTTGCAAATGGTGAAATTTAGACCAAAGCATGTTTGTCAGGATGTTCATTCTTTCCCAAGCTTGTCCTGGTGAGTATGTCTACATTGATAACTTCATCCATTCAGTGATTATTGAGAACCTGTAGAGGGAACAGTGAAGAGTTACCAAAAACCTGCATACAGCTAATACAGGATTTCAGCCCTAACAAAACCCCTATTCTGGGGAGTGGGGAAGAAAAGTGATGCAGAAAGACAATTTTTGAAAGGGGTGTTTGCATGGCAGATATGATTCAAAGTATCTAATTGTGCACAAAAGTAAGATTCTGAGTGCAAAGTGTTAGAGGAAGAAAGGTGACACCTACATCACCTCACACAGGATGACTAGATGTGAAGAGGGCAAGTGTAATGATGTTTTTATCAAAGTGTATCAAATGGGCCAAAAGATATCATAGGAGTTAGAGACATAGGAATAACATTGTCTATTCAGGAGTGGATGAATTTCGAGGTTACTGTTGCGTGAAGTCCAACAAGTCAATGAATGATCATGAATAAGGTTGAAGATTAAAGTAGAAATCACATATGAAAAGCAGTGCATGGCCGGCATAGGAACTTACAATTCTTTGAGCAGAACAGTACTTTGCAGTGTGTGGTCCTCAGGTATGTATTAGTGCTGAAGACCA
This sequence comes from Dinomys branickii, assembly GCA_004027595.1. Taxonomy (NCBI): domain Eukaryota; kingdom Metazoa; phylum Chordata; class Mammalia; order Rodentia; family Dinomyidae; genus Dinomys; species Dinomys branickii. The sequence continues at coordinate 30,340 of PVLD010017134.1, forward strand.
TCTCAGGGGTCTGCCAGACCCTACTTCCTAGTTACTATGTAGATTATAATTTTCCATTTTGAAAGTGTTGAAATTTACACAGATGATAATGAGCAATATCAGGTAAGAGCGTTACTCAGGACAAATCGCGAATATCACCAAGGTGCCAAAACATACTATTGAATATGCTAGCCATCCTATATCGGAAAGTACTTACAGGTGAAAATAAATAAAAAGAAAGCTTCTCTATGGATCCTCTTAACACAGTAGTGAAATTATTAATTTTATTAAATCTCAATCCAGAGCACATGCTTTTTTAAAATTCTGAACTGAAAAATACACATAAAGCACTTCTACTGCAGTGAAGTACAGTGGCTGTCTCTAAGAAAAGCCCTTGTGTGATATTGGGGTTATAAACTAATCTAGCTCTAGTTTTCACATAAAACTGTTTTAATGTGAAAGAATGACTGACAAACTGGTAATTCAGACAGAATCTTCGGCAGATTCAAAAAGGAATGGAATATGTTTGTCACTTTGAAAAAAACAACTGACTCTATTTGTTGCCAATAATGAAATTTGAGCTATCAATGAAAATTAAAATTTTGGAAAACTTGTATCCACTACAATGAACTTGACAGTTTCCCAATACTTACATACTTCCCTAATGAGATTGGTAGTGGTATTAACAAAATATGACTTTGTGATGTTTATAAAAAAATGTCCTAATATTTGAAAAATCTGTTTAAATAATTAAGGAGCATTGTCAAAATGATCAATCCTTGTTGTGACAAAATCTTACATAGATAACGCCCATTCAGTGTGTAAGACAGAGTAAGGCACTTTGGTGTAACAAGACAGCAAAAAGTTGCCAGCATGATGTCATATTAGGCATTACAATAGTCTTTAAGAAACCACCTTCAGTCTAGTTTGGTGTAGTACCTAAAACAATGGAAAAAAATCAAATGAACCTAATAAAAATGCTCTTCCATTTTCCGACTAGTATTTAAAAGAGACTATTTTTCTATCCTTATAGTCAACCAAAATATTATACTGGAAATAATTGAATACAAGATTAGTTATGAGAATCCAGCTGTCTTCTATAAAATCACACATTAGCAGAGTTTCTAGGAAAATATAAAACAACCTCATGTTCCTGTTATATTTTATTTTGGCAAATATAGCAATTCTCATAAAATATTTAACTTGTAATAGGATTATTATTGTTATTTACATTTAAATTCCTAATATGACAAGTATTGATACATCCAATCCATACTAACAAAATTCTTTGTGGCATATAATAATTGTTAAGTGTATAAAGGGGTCTTAAAAACAACAACAAAAAAAAAACGTTTGAAAACTCATGCCACTGGTGACAGAGAGAGTTACTGAAGGATTTAGTTCAGAGAGGCCATGGCCAAATGTGTTGTTTAGATATATTACTCTGGCTGTTCTCTTCATGCCTTTTGACAAAGACTGAGTGTGCAGGCTATCTTATTGTTGACTCTTTATACTTAGAGGAACACCTTGTTATATATTATAAACATTAAACATGTCTACACCACAACAAGATTTAAAGTGAGTTTTCCAATAAAAACATGCCTTTGATCTAGGAAGGTAAAGTCACCTGTTTTTGGTCTTAAATCATCCATGCCAATATTTAATCTCAGCTGGGTCTGACACTAAAATCTTGAATTTTCCTCAGTACACTATTTTTATGTTTGACTTTTATTACCAAATTTAAGCAGTGTTCTCCCACTATTAGAGGAGTCACTCTTTGAATAGAGACCTTGAGAACTTTGTTCCTTGTTCCATTGCTTCACCTTTGCAATGTGTGCGGCACAGAGACCAGAGGCACACTTTCCTTCTGGACCCAGCACCAAAGCAGTTACTGTTCTGGTGAAAAACATTACCTGGAATGGTAGCATTTTCCTATGACATGGGGCTTCATGACACACATATGTGGTCCAGCACTATACACGCATAGCTACAAAGGAGTCATCATGTTAGTTTCCTATATATTCTGAAGCAAAGTACCATAAAGTTAGTAGCTTTAAGAACACCAATGTATTCTCTTACACTTATGGAGACCATAATTCCAGCACAGTACTCATAGGCTTCATTGCATTGAAATTCTTCTGCAGACTCAAAAAGGGCATCTGTTACCGTTAGCTTCAAGAGATTCCCCAGATTGATGTGCTTGTGGTCTTCCTCCATCTTCCAAGCCAGAAATCACATCACTCTGATCATTGCTTCCATTGTCCAGTTTCCTTGGGATGTCTCTCCTGACCCCTTTTTCCACTTCTAAAAACTTACTATATCAGACCTATAAAGATATCCTTCCCATTTCAAGGTCAGTGAATTAGCAGCTTGAATTGGATATACTATTATAATCCTGCCTTGGCATCTAACACAGCATAGTTCAGGTTCACGGATTGGTAGTGGTGATTATCCTGTTTACCACAGTGCATTTTTCACAGCCCATATTTAATTTAAGAATATCAAAAGCAGAATATTGTCCTTACTTTGCTACACACACACACACACACACACACACACACACACAAAACACAAACACACACATGCACAGACTTGGGTTTTAGCCACTTATCATTGCTATGCAGGTATCACTGCAGAAGATGTTGTGTCTTTTTCTCCTATGACTTAGTACGACCTAGAAAAGCAAATGTAGTTGACAATAAATTGAGTGTCATAAATTCTCTTGGGGATGAGTTATTGCTAACTGATTTTGTGAATAGATTCTATGAGGTGGGCTTCTTTCAATTTGCAATTAAAGGGAATAAATTTTGTGTAGACAAATTATGCATAGGTTCTTGGGAGTTTTTCTTGATTTGGTGCATTTTCTAATTCAGAATTTTTCTTTCAGAGCAAATATTCAGGGAGAAGATAGGCAAGAAGGTGACCTTGAGGTATTGATTCTGAATAGATGTTCTTCATCCCTTGGGAGAGTATATAATGCTATCAGAAAAAGGGACTGCCAGTTTCTTAGCAAATCTAAAATATGACAAGTTTCTGGTTCTGATTCCATATTCTCTCATAATATTCAACCTATTCTTATTTGTTGTCTTGGTAACTTTTCTCATTGGTGAGACAAAGTACCTGACACCCAAAGTTAAAGTAGGAAAACTTTATTTAGCTCACAGTTTGTAAAAGCTTCAGCCCATCATCAGCTGGTTCCGAGGCAGGATGGCTTGTCAGAAGAAAACAGTTGATGGTGGGCAGAAGATAGCAAAGAAAGGACAAGGGGCAACCACAGCTATTTCTAACTCTTATATCTTATCCGGGCTACTTAGGGTGGGTAGCACTCACACCCTCAATCCTAGTTTCCTTGAACCTAGAATTACACTGTGAATAAATCCCCACATCATGACTCTAGATACAGCAAGTTCTGAAAAAAGCCCATCTTTGACTGTATGAGACTTTGGGGGGACATCTAGACACAAATCGCAACATTTTTCAAAGAAAGTTCTATAGGTTTTCACATTTTTTGCATTTTCAATGTTTATTTAAGACATCCTAACATTTCAAATGTCTCCATAGTAGTCTATTGAGTAGACAGATGCCCCTTAATCTCTAAGTATCCATCTCTTTGTGGGTAGGTATGCATTTAAGTTGTGGATCTTTCATAATTTACTATGAGTCCCTTACACCAGGGTTTCCATTTTTAACACTGCTGACAATTATTTGCCAGGAGAATGCTGCCTTCAGTTTTATAGAAAATTTAGCAACACCCTTAGCCTCTACCCACTAGATGCCAGTAGCACCAGTACAGCTGTGGCAAACAAAAGCATTTCCAGATATTGTCAAGTGCCTCCTGGGGCAAAATTGCCTTTAGCTGAGTATCACTGATAAGACCATATTTGCTCTTCTGGTTAGATTATTTCCTTGTGACATATTTCCAGCATTGGAATTTATGAGTCAAATAAAAATATTCCCATGGTCCTTGATGTATCACCAAATTACTTCCCTTGACCACCCGTAAAATCTGAGTGACCCAGTTCTATGTTAACTGCAAGACTCTCAGTTTATATTAATTTTTAAAATTTACTAATGTGAGCTGTTACTTCACTATTACTATTGTTTTATTTCAGTGTGTTTTCTTGAATACCGTTAAAATAAAGTGCTGTACATGTTTGATACTATTTGTATTTTTTTTGTGTGAAATGTCAAGTTTTAAGTCTTTAGCCTACTCATATTATAAGGTTTCTAGTAGTAATAAAAGTATCAAATAATGTAGCAGAAGAATACTTTACACAAGTAGGACAGTTTTTTAATGAAACATAATTCATGAATTTAAAAATATATTTATGGGATACATTTATTCAAAGAGTTGCCTGCTTTTGGAAAAAGCAGTATCTAAGATGACCATTAAGTCTTATTTTAAGATTTCCCAGTCACTTTTGCACTTTATTTGCAAGGTGTGGTCTAGGACGACAGAATTCTAGACTTGGAATGTGCCATTTCTATGCACTCTAGCATTTGTCTCATATCATTGCAACTTTAAACAGATTTCTTTCTTGGTTAATATCCTTTTAAAGTTCTGAAGTTTGTTTAGCCATTACCTGTTTTTAAAACTGTTCAATTACAAAAATTTTTCAATGTTTCTTGCCAGTCCATTACTGAAAATTAGGCTTACTTATTTATTTATGGTGATACACAATGTGTTTAAAATGAAGGAGGTGGTATTATACATGCTTGCCTTTAAAGATGTGCGCTGCCCACATTGTTACAGTGGAGTATCGCTACCAGCTACTTTCCTCTCTTCCTTTCAAAACAAATAGTATCCGTCAGTTCTCTTCTGTATGCTAGACCTGGCCAAGAAAAACCGAGGTGTTCAATCTTTACTATATGGATGAATTGAAGCACTTAATTTATCCTTCTGTGAGTCTTAATTTCCTTATCTTTATGTCAAGAGATGTGGCAATGAGATCTCAAGATCTAGAGTACAATCTGTGAGGTCAGTGGGATGCCGTAGCCTTCAGACCTCTTCATTGCTTTTGCCTTTTACTATCAGAGAGCTAGAAAGATATTGTGAAGAAACTCAGACAAACTTTAATGATGATACAAATGCCAGACACTCAAAAGTTGAAATTGCCCCAAAATCTTTCAAAACTCCATCGTCTAACTAGTCACTACACCAGCCTATACCAGAATCACTTATAAGTTTCTATAAAATTTGAATTCTAGCTTAGAAATGATCTAAATAGCTAATGTTAATACTGGTTATGTAATGCATCTATTGTGTATATTTCCTTTTGGAGGGGCAGATTATCGTCACATAATTCAGGGTGGCCTTGAATTCACTATGTACTATAGGCTGCCATCAAAGTTATGATCTTCTTGCTTCAGTCACCTGAGCGCTGGGATTACAGATATGCTCCAACACAGATGGGAGTAAATTTCCTTTAAATTAGATTTTTGATTAGTCAAAGACATTTGAGCTGTAATACCCCAAATTTTATGATATCTTAGTTAAATTCAGTTCCTCAATACCGATTTAAAGTAACTATGGAGTATTTCCTTAACATAATTCCAAATTGCAGCTAAGTAGACTTTTAAACTACAGTATTTCATTTTTAGAAAAAAACCACAATGTAATAACTAGGCAATCTTGTTGAATCTTCTGCTGTGATGTTATTTCTGCCCTGAAATGATCACTTGCTGTCATTTTTCCAAGTTGATTGCCCCAAGAGGATATCAAAAAAGCACAAATTGCTACCGCAGCAAATGTTCTAGTAGATTTAATATCTCCACTAAGGCAGCTTCACATTAGTTTTGGGGTTGTTACTCCAAGGAAAAGCATCCTTTCATTTCACTTGTCTTTCATTTTTGTGAGACTGAGTCAAGAAGTTGAATCAGACAACCTGTAGTGTTTTACTAACAAACAAATCAGAAGTTGATACCCAGGACCAAGGATCAGAACCTGACCATTAACAACATACTGAATGCTCTTGGTGATATCTTGTATCATGCCAGTGAGCCACAGTACAGGACTTATCTGCAGGGCTCAGGCACTTTGGTGAGGGAGAATGTGAATGGGAGGCAAAGGATCATATTAGCCCACTTTCTGACAGTGGATGATGTTAAGGAGAATCCTAGTTTCCTAGGCTGGTCTGAACGCAGGCCTGGAGGTACAGAGGAGCATGAGGATATTTAAGAGGTTTCAGAGCCTCCAAATTTTATGTAACACCACATTCTGGTACAGATTAACATCATCTCCCTTTATAAACTAGAAGCTGGAAACATTTGTTAAAAGAGGAAGACAATTATGATAAATTTCAGACAACTCCACTGGAGGAAAAATAGTGTCACTCAACATGCCAAACCTGTTTCTTCATTGTAAACCAAGATCAGTTTGCTTGATTGGACCTTGTCACACTTTTTATGTTCTTTAAATTTTACATTAGCTTTTATACATAGGGAGAACTCTGTCTTAAGAAAAGATATAATCCCAGTTTTTACAACATCTTACTCTTGAGATTTTGTCATTTCCAAATTTTAAAATATCCTTTATCTTAATATCTGTGGGATTCTGATAGTGCAACAGTGACTCTAGGCAGGGCATGCTTTGGATTATCTCATGTATGACATTGTACATTTTCAAATTAAGCTGCCCGTGGGATCCCATCTGTTTAGTGACATTTATTATCAAATTAAATTAGGAAAAATTTTAAAAAACTGACAAGCCACAGAGTTCCCAGGAATAATTTCAGAAATGCTTTTTTCTTATTCCATCTCCCAGAGGGAGATTCAAACAATTAAAAGAGAGACTATGAGCTTGCTGCTCTCTCTGAAGTTTGGAGAGCTTTACTTACCACACAGTTCCTGGTTGTAGCAAAACAGGTCTATAAGACAGAGTTAAGTCTCCAAGATTCAGTCTACATCACATCTAAGTAAAGTTTATCCAGAAAGCATGGGTTTCAAAGCAAACACACCTGGATTTAAATTCCCCATCTGCTGCTTTCTTGTTGTGTGATACCACAACTGAAAATTCTGGAGCATCATTTTCTTTGTGTGCAGAACAGGAATACCCTACAATACACTTCTGGAAGCTTTCCGAGTGTCAGCTACCACAGATATCTTTAGTCAGATACAAAAGGTAAAGCAATAGCAATCTGTCTCTTTTGGAGGACAACTTCACTTGATATTAATTGAATGTAAAAGTCACTCTGGGAAGTGACTATGGTTACTCTCATTTTATAGATAAACAAGTTCAGGGGTATCATGTTACTTTTCTATTACCCAGGCCACTCACCAAGAATGACTCTTGATTTCACTTTTTCCTTTCATTCTGCACCCTTCCAATATGTAACCTATTAGAAGTTCTACCCTAAAATTTGATCTCAAATGCTGCCATTTTTCACCATCTCAGCAGAAACTGCCTTGATCAAAGTCTCATACCCTTTACTTCCCATCAGCCTCTTCACTGGTCCCTCAGCCTCAACTCTGACTTCTCTCTCCTAACACAGCAAATAGGATGATATTTTGAAACTGTAAATCAGACAATGCCAATTTCCCACTGAGCATTCTGAAGTGGCACCTACTGCACTGAAAATCAAATCCAAACCCTTTAGCAGAGATTTCAGGTCTGTGGAGTATCTGATCTCTGTCTATAACCCTAATTTCATATCTTAGGCTTCTTCCCCTTGTTCCATTTCAGTGGCACCAGCCTAATTGCAGCTTTTCAAGCAGCCAAAATTTTTCCTTCCTTGAACTTTGTACGCTTGCTGTTCCTCTAGTTGGAAAGCACCCTCACCAGAACTCATGTTTCTTCTTTGAATCTTTCAGTTCTGTGATCAAATGTCATCTTCCCGAGAGCCCATTTTCAACCACCATAGCAGAAGTGACTGTTTAAACCTAGTCACTGACTCCTTATCCCTTCTTATTTTTTTTCCAAAACTTTACCACTAACTAAAATTACTGTATTTATTTGCCATTCCTCTTTGATTTTACAAAAAGCAAAATAAAACAAACAAAAAACTGAAAGCTAGAGAAAATAGTCATTTAAGTAGAAGGGGAATCAGATGTGTCTATATATATATATATATATATATATATATATATATATATATCACCAAATATATTTGTATAATTTACCAAATACATTTACTTCCAACCAACTATCGGCTTTCCACTGGCTACAGAATCTAAGGCTCGGCCTTTTTACGAATACTCCATACTCTCAGGGCACCATTTAGTAAAAAGGGAAATTAGCCAATGTTCTGTCCACTCAGGATTTAGGGATAGGAATAGCACGGATGATTTCCTTTTATTTCAGGCATTAGTTGAAAACTCTCCTCCAAGTGTTTGACAGAGCTAGTATTAAGGAGCTGGATTGATAATATGATACTCACCTTCTCACTCCATCCTTGAACAGTGCATATTGGGGATGCCAATGAACAACAAAATGGCTCAATACACAATCACAGGAAGCCAGGGAGAAGCAGAACAGAAATTCCTGAGCTTGCTGGCTAAAATCATTTGTACTTCTCTCCCACAGTTTTTGGCTAAGAAGACAAAGATGTATGCTCCGGATTACTTATTATTGAATAAGTGCAGACCTGGGAAGTGCCTGGCTTAATAGAATTTAATAGAAATGGAAATCTGCTCAGGGTCAGTCCAGACAGCCAACAAAGTAAAGCAGTGTCCAACAATGGATGCAACATGCTATACATGTACGTAACTCAGAGCTTCACCAGTGCCCTAGTGAGGGGATGATGGGAGTTCTTACTAATTCCATAGTATAGTAAACTCTGTGCATTATTGACATTAGCATTTACATGTAAATTGTTTAGTAAGTACTTAAATTCATTTCATAATTATTTATTTGTCTAATACTAAGGGAAATAGATCTAGCGAGTGGGTGAACTATCACCTCAGAGTGGTCATATGATATTGGTGGAATGTAAACTGAGCAAAATCATTTAGGATAGACTGTCTTCCACTTCCTGCAGCAAATGCCCTACCCAAAGCTCATAGTGGAGTTAGCTAATAGGCCTGGAATAGGAGCTCTTGTTTCAAGCAAAATATTTTGAGATGCTCTCTGACATAAACCCAGACACGCTGGGAATCTGTCAAAGGGTGCTTTCTTACCAATGAGAGTGTTCTCCCAGATGCAAAAGAAAAAGTGACATGGCTTTTGTTTTATGAATGCCATGGTACTTGTTTCTTCCTAATCAGCAATTCTGAAAAATGAAATAAAAAGTCAATTACTGTCTAAAGCATTTGGGGCTGTGAGTTTTCCCATTTGGTCACATACAATAACAAAGAAACTAAGAGTAGGTCAGACTCTGTGCTGTGTTGGCAAGACAGCCTCAGGGTTCCAGAATCCAATCCCAAGGTACAATTCACACTGCTCAGCAGTCTCTGCAATGCACCTCCTTTTGCATTTCTATTTAAACAAGTGCTTGGGTAAATGCTCTGATGTCACTGCTCAAAATAAAGACTGCTGCAAGACCCAACTGCAAGGATGTGTTTAACATTCCGTGCACATACCCCTGCAAAGCCAGCGCATTTCTGAAGTTATTTCATAGCTCAAGTTGCCACCGCAAAAGAACAGCTAGGTGCTTCACACGAACTAGCTATCTTTGGGGCATTTCGTTTTGGCCACTAATTTGCACATAACAAATTAGTGCACTGTTTTATTACCCATGTTCACCTGTTCCAAGAATGACCATCTTTCTTATAATCAGTGATATTTTTCTAAGGGAAATATTTTTATCCTCTCCCAGTGAAGCCATTTTGGACTCTATAACCGACATTAGAGATTCACTTTTTGTGAATCTACTCTTAATGCATAGTATCATTCATAGTCATAGAAATAGGTACTTATTTGGGGCATTTGATCTACACTAGGAGCCAGAGCTGTCTTCCTAATTTGTGGAGTCCAGTGTAAAATATAAACACAAGACCTGTTCAAAATGAAGAATTCAAAGGAATTGAAAATAGGGCAGTACGTCAAATGTTGGGCCCTTCCAACGGGGCGGGGGACTGTGACTGCACCAAGAGCTTTCTTACAAGCCTAACTTTACGAGCTACTTTTGCAAATGGCCATTAACAAAGTCAGAATGATTTCTATTTTCCAAGTGTGGAAAACAAAATTCAGGGAAGTAAAGAATATATCAAAACGTACACACCTAGAAAGTGACATCATCTGGTCTACTTAACTAAAAACCTACATTATTTCCCTGACATTAGAGATTGGCAAACTGACCCAAAAGACAAATCCAACCTGAAAATTAAAAATGGTCTTTACATTTTTAATGGATTGGAAAAATCAAAACAAAACAATAATGTGTCATGATATTTGCAAATTACACAAAATTCAAATTTTAATGTCCACAAATACAGTTTTATTGGAGCACAGTCAACAAGTAGGATCATTAACTACTATAAAACTAAATTATTTACTTTTACTGAAAATTTCCTGATGCAACACAACTAATGAGCACAGACTCATTTAAAAGAAAAGTAAAATATCTATACATATATTTAATTGGATATTTCCTTATTCTTTGCCTATTAGGCTGCTTGGGTTTCCCTAACAAAGCAGCACATTGGATGGCTCAGAAAAAGAAATGTACCATTCTGCAGTTTTGGATGTTGGCATTCCAAAATCAGGGTGTTGGCAGAGTTGGTTCCTTCTGAGGATTGTGAGGAAAGATCTGTTCCAGGCCTCTTCCCTAGGCTCCTGTGGCTTGCCCGCAATTTTTGGAATTAGTTTGCGTGTAGAATCATCATTGAGAAATTTGCCTTAATGTTCACAAGACATTCACCCTCTCTTTCTCTCTAATTTTACGTTTTTAATCAGGACACCTGTCTTATTGTATTAGTGCAATTTCAATTAGATCATCTGCACAGATACTATTGCATAATAAGGTCATTCACAGGCATGACTGGTTAAGACATTAACCAATCATTTGGGGGTGGAGCATAAGTCAACCATAACACCTACTGAGTAAATAAATATTAAGCAAACAAATAAATGAGTACGCAAACAACGTATAATTTTCCTTCTTACTCGGCAGATGGTAAACCGTTCAGAGAACGTGTATAGTACTTCTCCAAATCAACATTCTCAACCATTCAACTTTTTCTTTATCTAATTCTGAGACTATCTGGAGTGTATCTTTGATATGTACTTGACTCTCCCTCCAAATTCCTTTGTTCTAGTATTTACAGCTGAAGACCGAGCAACATAGTAAAGGATATTACCTTGTCTACGTTCTGAACATTGGAAAGCATACCATTTTATACCAAGGCTCCGCACCATGATAAATGGATGGCGTTTCATTTATTCTGGCTACTTAGATCCTATTTTTATCCTACATCTGTTTCTTTGCTTTTCTTCTTCGATACCACACATTTGATAATATAGTAATGCATTATAGGAAATTCAAGATTCTCAAGCTTGAATGTTCAGCAAGACTTGTTTTTAATTCTAAATCATTATGATGTGCCTTCGGTTCCTAGCACAGCGTGCACACTGCATCAGCCCCACACCAGTTGGACACTTCTCTAGCATTTTGACACTTAGTAATCACTGTCATCTTTGAAGCACTCCATCCCTAGTTAATTAGTCTTTCTCAGTTTCTACAAAGTAAATGTGTGATCATTTTCCTTGCTTTATATTAGGAAAAGCTAACTAACATGAGGAAATAATTTACAGAGCATTTCATATTTTAAATCCTTCCTAAGGAGCCAGTTCATGCAATCTGAGTTTTCAAAAAGCAAGTAGGATCTTGAACTAAAAGTTACAGAGTTCCTAACTATTCACTCGTGAACATATGATTCATTATATACTACTACCCAGAAGAGAGTGAATGTTTTGTAAATTTTGGGACAAAGAATAAAGAGAAGAAATGATGCACGTTTAAATACCTAGGGAGCAAGAACTACTAACTAAAATGACATATACACTGAATTTTGGATTTTTTGTAGATTTACTGAGGAATAATTTACAAATAAAAATGGTTTATAATTTGTGTATATAAATACATGATTTTCTGTATTGCCTATTTAGCTTTCTTTTGTTGAGCTATAATGACATGACAGTGCTAAGAATTTATGCAATAACTTGCTTATTCTGTCCACTTCTCTTCTGCTGCTTTACAACCTCAATTCTGGACACAGCTGTGTTACGTACAGATTTCAGTCATTGTATGCCATGTCTACAGTGTTTTTCAAACCCTTGGCATACATGGAAAACCATTCCATTCAATTTTCAGTACATTCGTAATAGTCATGATTTCTTTATTCCTGTTTTGTCATTCCATGTGATCTTCTTGCACAGTTAATCACATGAGAGGTAGAAACATGGCCAAAGTATTAAATGATGTGTTCTGCTACACACAGAAAACAATGACGACCACTGGCCCAATCCTCTCCTTGTTTTTAGAAATGTGAATTAAAAATCTCAGGAAGTGAAACAATTTATAAGACCAAAATCTGAAAGAATAAACAGAAAACTACAGTACTCTGA
>PVLD010017135.1:0-42818 GCA_004027595.1 Dinomys branickii
ATGTATTTTAGCTAAGTAGAAAGATAACTGTCTTTTCTTCAGGCTCATATCCTGTTATTGTTATTGAAATATGAGCCATTATGGCATTACTAATTTGGTACGATAGTGATAATGTTAAGCTAATTGACAGCCTGTACATAATCCAAATAATCATCAAATTTCTAGTACTATATGTGAAAATTCTTTTGTTACTAGATATTTATTGAAAATTGAAGACTCAAAACACTAAGAAGTGGTATTCCTGGGAAAATGCTGGCAAGATTACAGAGTTAACTTACACATCATTAAGCAGTTCATCTTTTTCCCAGAAGCATTCACAGCCACACAGACTTCATCTCATAAACACACAGAAAGTGCAAAGCCAAGATCTTGATTTGGAAGGTGTTTCAGTTGTTTTTGTCGTTTCTGAGGCAAAATACCTCACACTCAAAGTTTGTAGAGGTTTCAGTCCATAGTTGGCTGGCTCCAAGCCAGTGTCTCATGGCAGAGGGCCATCACATAGGAAAAACAGTCCGTGACAAAACAGGACAGGCAGGGGGCAGCAAAGCAGTGAAAGAGCAAGCAATGACAGCAGCCCTCTTTCTGTCCCTTATATCCCATCCGAGATATTTGCCTTTAGGTTGCGGTGCATTTAATCCCAGTATCACATCCTTAGTCACAGTTTCACACACACTAGATCCAGCCACCCCAAAAAGCCCCATCTATGACTGCATGAAGCTTTGGAGGGACATCTAGGCACAAGCCATAACAGAAGGCCATTGCTTGCAAAGAGTACATTATGACATTTTCCTTTATATTTTTCAAGATGATTCTTGTCAACTATAGAGTTTATTCATTTACTTTTATTTTAATTATATTAGTCAGGTTTCCCTTTGCTGAAAAATAATATTCTATACCCACAGGTTAAAGGGTGAAAAATTTAATTGAGTTCACATATTAAGGGGACCTAGGCAATGATTGCCCAGATATCCAAGTCAGGGATATCACTTCAGAAGGGTATGATGAATGAAAGCAGTTGAGTTCATAGTGACTACATAGTAGATTAGGAAAAGAGTGGAAAAGACAAGGGACCAGACATAATTGCCAAGTCTGCACCTTCGTGGCCAACCCAGACAGACCCAAAAGCATGCTCTATCAGTACCCAGGGTCGTTTCTAATCCAAATGATTTGACACAATCCAGCTTAATGTCACAGTAATTGGCACTATTGAGTCTAGTTTAACATCTCACAATCTGTTTTCTACCTCTCTCATCAGTTCTTGGTTCGCTTTTTCTTTTGTTGCTATCTTCTTTTCGATAGAGTATTTCAAACCTCATCTCTTCTCCTGTACTGGCTGTCTATTTATTGCTGTAGATTTGTTATTATATATTATTAAATTGAGGTATGGGTTCAAAGCCATAAAATTAATCTTTTATGAATTGCACAACTCAAAGATTTTCACAAAATTTTAAACTAAGTAGCACTACCTACTGTACTTTCAGAACATTTCATCACTCCAAAATGCAGCCCTACACTTATTAGCAGTCACTCACAACTACACCAATATCCCCAGTCCTAGGTACAATTAATTACCTTCTGAATCTATAGATTTGTTATTCTGGTCATATTCTATAAATGGAATCACAGTTTATGGTGACCAACTTACTTGTTTTACCTGGCATGTTTTCAAGTTTCATCTGCAGTGATGATCATTGTAGTCAGTGTTTGTAGAACAGATTAAAAACAGGACGCAGAAATTTATAAGAGTAGCTTATAATATTTGCCCACAGAGTCAAAGTAGAAGACTGCAAGAAATCCGTCCACAGGTTAGAGATCTGAGGAAGCTAGATTGGGTCCCATGGCAATATCCTGTACGAGTCCAGCCAAAGGTCTGGAGCTCACAACAATGTCCATGCAAGTCCGCACCAAAAGGCTGAGGAATCTGTGTTGGAAGATTGAACGATCTGTGCAGGAGAGTCCAGGGTCAGGGCCAGAGGCTAGGAGTCTACACTAGCAGGCTGAAAGCAGATTCAGGAAACCGAAGAATCTGCTCTGAGGATCAGGAGATGATGCCCAAGGCAAAGGTGAAGACCAGAGCTTCCAGGCACAGTATCTCTACCAAGGGTCAAAAGACGATGCTCAGGTGAAAACAAGGACCAGAGCTCCTCCCAGAAAATAAGAGCTATCCTTGGTAAAGGCAACGACCAAAGCTTACTGAAGAGAATAGCCAAAGCTGCTCAGAGGGAAATCATCAAAAACTCCTCCCCTCCTGTTCTCTTTTACTGTTCCCCAGAACCACGGTAGCCCCATTTGACTGGGTGTTCCCACTCAAGTTGACCATTACTGAGCTACCACAGTGATAAACCCAGCATATGGATTTACCGTACTTTTTATGTTTATCACTTTATAGATATTTAGGTTGTTTCCATTTTTTATTTATTGTGCAAAATGCTGTGGTGAATACTTGTAGACTGGTTTTATTGGAAAGGGCATTCATTTTCATTTCTCCTCGATGCATGCTGAAATTGGTGGGTCATGTGGAAATAATTTACTTAGTTTTTGTAAAATTCTATTCAATAAATTTTGTTACTTCAATAATTTTAAAATATTTAATTAAGTGGGTCTCCTACTGCATTCATGGAACAGCAAAGAGTATCTAAGTCCCACACATTTTCATCACTGTAACAAGAAGCCTTGTACCTATTACGTGGTTACACTGCATTCCTTTGTCCCTATTCCATGGAAACAATTGATTCAATTTCTGTTTTTATGGATTGGTCTATTTTGGGCATTTATATAGATAAAATCATAAAATATATGCCTTATGTGTCTGGCTTATTGTGTTTAGACGAATGTTTTACCACTGAAGTACATCTCCAACCCTGTGTACTTCACTTAGAATGCTGTTTTCTAAATTCACCTGTTTTGTACCATAAGTCACTACTTCATTCCTCCGAAAGGTAAAATAAATTTCATTCTGTAGATATAACACATAAATGGATTAATGGTTGTCAACCGATAGATATTTCACTTGTTTCCACTTTTTGACTATATGTGAGTAATGTTGCTGTGAACATTTTTTGTTCCCAGTACTTAAATGAATGTTTTAAAGTTCTCATGTATATACCTAGAAATGCAATTGCTAAGTGACATGTTAATGTGAAAATTTTGTTTAAGTTTTTTCATAATTGTTGTACTGCTTTCTGCAGCTATTGCACTATTATAAATTCTCATTAGGATCATGTGAAGGTTCCAATTCCTTCACACCCTCATCATATTTTTCATTTTCTCTGTTTAGCTCTTCTAATAAGTGGGAGATGGTAGTTCATTGAAGTTTTAGTTTCTGTTTTTCTATTGGTAATGTTGAACATTTTTTCCTGTGCTTATTGACCACCTACATTACTTCTTTGGAGAAATTTCTATTCAAGTCATTTGCCTACTTTTTTAAACCATGTCGTTTGTTTTGTTGTAGAAGTTCTTTATATAATTTAGATGTTAAACCCATACTAGACATATGATTTCCAGATATGTTCTTCTTTTCTTGGGTTGCTCTTTCTCTCTTTTTGGGCAATATAAAATTATTCATTCACGGTACACAGAACATGCTCCCTATAAAATGTGCATGTAAATCACTAAAAATATAATCCCATGAGTATTTTCTCAACTACAGAGCATACTAAATCAGATGTGATAACAATTGTTCTCCCTGTAATCATCTATCATAGTATACAGGGTCTCCTGAATATCTTATACAAAGTTAAATACTTATTTGGGGGATTGTTCCTAGTATGTATGTGATTGCGGCATAGTTACAAATTATAGGAATATAAGTCTGGTATATTACAGTCACTAAATAGTAAATCAGTTTATTACAGATTAAAAAATTATTTCTTTCATTATTTGTATTAATGGAATGTAAACAAAATAAGGAATATTTTAAATGACAGGTAGCCATAAAATTAATTATCTTTGATACTATATTGGGTTTATAATTACATTATGATACAAGTGGTGCAAAGTATTCTGTAATATACCTCAAAACAATAAGGCCATACTGTGATGATTCATTTACTGAGTAAAGGAAATATTACTTACTCTTCTCTTCAGTTATCCAGTGCAATGTTCTGCCCATAGAAAGGGACCAAGAAGTGTTTGCCAACATACTGACTAGGAAGAGGAGAGAAGAGATGGGCTCTTTCAGTTGGATGTCAAGGAAAATTGGAATATACCTGGGAAAGCAAGTGATTAAAGACGATATAGACCTTACGTGGTATACAGGTAACTAAACTCAGATGCCAACAAATCAAACAATTAAGCAGCAAACACTGATAGCAGAATAAACAAAGGCGAGATTGCCAATAATGGCATACATGGAAATTACTTTTAAGAAAGCGCCAAGGAAAAGTTCACATTGGATTGTTTCTTTTCCCACCCAACTGAGTTTGAGTCACCCCAATAGGCAATGCTAGAGACCGTGGCTGTCTTCCTTAATACTCACACACCCTAATTTTCAATAACTTATTATGAGCCTGATATTTTTGAATCAGTATAAGCCTGTTCATATTTAGCAATTAGTTTCCGGGAGTACAAAGTTCAATTTCCTTTTTATTTGTCCAAAATGCTTACTTTCCAACTTGAAATGACTTCAACTATTCTATGTAGCTTTTGACAATTCTTTTATCTTTTCATATCAGTAAAAATATTGATACACTGCTCACCTTCCACCCATCCTTTAGGCACTAGAAATACCCTTGGTTCTTTTTCCATTTTCATGTCTTTCTTCAAGTGTAGTAAGCACCAGCGCACTGAATATTTCGGCTGCAGTCTGTCGGTATCAGAATGGATCCTGACACCTGGTGGTCTTCCAGCCAGTCACTTTTTAGGACTATAAGACCTTCTATAGTTGCAATCAAAAGACTGACCTCTTGATCTCCTCCTTTCATAACTCTGGCTTCTAGAATGTCTGTATCTGTCATAATTATAATCACTGAACATTGAGAACTGTACACATTCCTTCCTTCCTTGGTTTTCATTTGATTTGGTATCTTCTGATCCCCCGTGCAAACTATATTTCCATTTGACATCCACAAACCCATTTTTTGTCTGAATTATGTAAAACATCTTCAGTGTCATGAACATTCTCAAATTGAACAAAAGCAAATTGGCTTGGGTGACCAGTGTAGAAATCAAGTGGAACATACACATCAACAATAAGACCGTAGTGGCAAAGTTCATGCCTGAAATCTTAAGACCTGATACCTGGGCCACCTTCCTGATGAACACAGATGTGTTCCAGGGGTGGGCGTGGGGGCACAGGAAGTAGAACTTGTGGTAGCTGCCACACTAAAGGGTTCAGAAGTAAATCTCTCTGGGCTGCCTCAAACACACAGTTTCGCTAAGGCAATCACCGCTTTTTCACTCTTGGGGTGACCTTCGAAGCACACAATTTTAAATTTTGATATAACCCAGTTAATCTATTTTGTCCCCCCATGCTTTTTAATTTCATATTCAAAGAGCTATATCCACTTTTTGAAACTCTTTTAATCTACCTTCTCCACTTACAGCTTTAGATTTCTCTCTCAGTTCTGCTTTTACTACATCACAGAAGTTTTGTTGTGTTGTGTTTTCATTTTAATTCATCTCAAAATATTCTCTAGTTTTCCTCACAATTTCTTCATTGACCTGTTGGTGAGGAGTGCACTCTTAAAATTCTATATGTATTTGTAAATTTTCCACATTTCTTTCTGCTAGTATCTTCTAGTTTCAGTTCACTTTGGACAAGGAAGTTATTTCCTATGATTCAAGAAGCTTTCTTAATTTAGTGGAAATTATTTTGTGTCCTAACATATGGTGTATCTGGAAGTTGCTTCACGTACATGTGAGAAAAATTTGTATTTTTGCTATCCTTGAGTAGAGTGTCATATATAGATAGGACATTCACATCGCTTTCTGCCTTCCCAGTAATATTTAAAATCTTATCAAAATCCCTACAGATAGTTCATTCCTTATGCTGTCCTTTTAAATGATTTTTGACTATCTTTTTTGCCCCCACTATATGCACCACCATAAACATCAGTGAATTTAAACAATTTCCTGTCTTTTTGACAACTGTTCTGAGGAAAAGGCTCTTTTAGTTGACCACCTCCAAATGAGGTCAAATAAAGACAGCCTAGCAATTGGTGTCTTCTAGCAAGCCACAGACAGAGAAGAAATGACAGTTTTCTGGGACTGAGGCTTTAAAAGGAGATCCAATTCTCTTCCGGCCCTTCTGATGGCTGCGAGAGAGCTGTTCTTCGGCATGGTTGTGAGGTGCTGGTTTTCAAGGCTACAACAGGCCTTAGTGGAGGGGCATAGGAATTGGATCAGTTATAAGGACAAAGAATTCACTGTTCTTCTTGCGATTCAGTTTATTTTATAGAATAATTGCTCCCTGGATTGCTGTAAGCCTTTGCTTAATTTCTGCATCCTGAAAATGTTCATTCTAAAACTTTTTGCTAGTCTTATTGTTGGTTTTTACGTGTTCTTATGCTGTCATTTCATTGGTATAGATTTCAGCATTCCCTTTATTAATTATATATCTTTCTATTATGACATGTTTGCAGTATATGATTACAATTACCTTGAAGAGTTGGTGTGTGT
The DNA here is from genome assembly GCA_004027595.1 of Dinomys branickii. Taxonomy (NCBI): domain Eukaryota; kingdom Metazoa; phylum Chordata; class Mammalia; order Rodentia; family Dinomyidae; genus Dinomys; species Dinomys branickii. The sequence continues at coordinate 6,619 of PVLD010017135.1, forward strand.
ACGTAATGCACCTTAAATACTTTTTTACTCATTTTTTAGTTTTTCTTCCCCTACCCTTACCTTCCCTCCCCACTCCTTCCAGCTCTTGGTCCCCTTCCCATTTGCAACAGCTCTATTTTCATTATTTCCCCTCTTGAATTCTTTTTTTCCATCCCTTTCCACCCTTACTCCATCTTTTGCTCCCCCAGCAATTTAAAAAAGATACATTTTTTTCTATTTTTGTACTGGGAATCGAATTCAGGACCTTGTGCTTGCCAGGCAGGTGCCTGTGTCACTGAGCTGTATCCCCGGCCCTTCCTCTTTATCTTCTATTTTGCTTCCTCCTTTTAAAAACTCTTATTAGTACATGTTTGCAGTACATGATAATTGTATTTGTAGTGATGCCACTTTCGAAGCTTTCAATGATACAAATAGCCCACTGTGGGGCGCCTGCCATAGGTTCTCTGCCAGTGCCGCGGGGGGCTGGGACGTGCACGTAACACACTTCAGTTCCCTGTCCCGCAACTCTGCTTCTATTTTTACAGTTTCAGGTTCATTTATTTATCCTGTAAGACCTTATAAAGGTAATGATCATATATATGGATTGAAAATAAAACTAACAGGCTAAAGAATATATAGAATATGTAAGATAATTGTACTAAGTCAATGTACACTTTTAAATGCATTGTCCATGCTGGATGACAATAGCTGTTTTTCTTTTCTCTTTTTTCCTATTATCTGTATATATATATATCTGTTATATATATATACACATATACATACACACATATATGGCGAGAGAGAGAGAGAGAGAGTTTTCATGTAAGAGAAACTATGCAATATTTAAACTTGTGAGTTTTTCACTTAGCATTATCTTGTCAAGGTGTATCCATTTTCCTACAAATACTCAAGTTTATGCTCCCTTATGGCAGAGTACTACTACATTTCATATAAATAACATATTTTTAAAAATCTATTCATCTGTTGATGGACATATACACTGTTTCCAAGACTTAGCTCTTATGAATTGAGCTGCTATAAACATGAACATGTGTCCATCACTGTGGTATGATGCCTTTAATTTGGGGGGGGGGATGCTTAGAAGAGGAATAACTGGGTCAAATGGAATTTCTACTTTTAGTTTTTTGAGAAATCTCCATACTGATTTCCACTGTGGATGAATCAGTTTAGAGTCCCACCAGCAACAGAGAAGGGTTCCTTTCTCCTCACGGCCTTGTCAGCATTTCTTATTGGTCCATTTCTTGATGGTAGCCATCTTTCAGGAGTGAGATGGGATGTTAGTGTTGTTTCTATTTACAATTCCAAATGGCCAGTGATGTTGAACATTTTTTCACACATATATTGGCCATTTATATTTCTTGATCTGAGAAGTGTCTATCCATTTCAGATGCCCATGTTTAAACTGGATCTTTAAATTTGGAGTTTTAATATTTTTGAGTTCTTATATGTTCTAGATATTATTCCTTTGTTTGATAAGTAGCTGGAACATATTTTTTCATGATCAGTGGATTGTCTATTGACTCTGTTGGTGGTTCATTTGGCTGTGAAAAAGCTTTTTAATTTGATGTGATATCATTTGTTCACTTTTGGTGATAATTTTGTGCAACTGGTTTTGTACAGAAAGTCTTTGCCTACACTATGTCTTCAAAAATTCTACTTATTTTGTCTACCTTCAGATTATTTCTAGTCTAATGTTTAAATCTTTGACCCATTTTGATTTTACTTTAGTGCATGGTGAGAGATAGCTGTCTTTCACTTCTTTACTTATGTTAATTCCAAAGTATTTCATTTTTCTTGATGCTGTTGCAAATTTCCCTCTCCGTGAGTTTGTTATTGTTGTATAGGAACACTGTTAATTTTTGCGTGGTGACTTTGTATAATCCTAGGCTGCAAAACTTGGACATTAGTTCTAGGAGTCTCTTGGTGCATTTTTGGTGGGGTCTTCTATGTAGAGGATCATGTCATCAGCAAATAATGATAACTTCTTCCTGCCTTATCCATAACCCTTTTATTTTTTTCTCTTGCCTTACTGCATTATCTAATGTTTCAAGAACTATACTAAACAGAAATGGTGACACCAGATATCCTTGTCTTGTTCCAAATTTTAGAGGGAAAGATTTTGGCTTCTTTTCATTTACTGCAATGTTGACCATTGGTTTTTCATAGATGTCTTTCATCAGTTTGAGATAAAGACTTTCTATTCCTATTTTCTTCTGTGATATTTGTTATTTGTTTAACCATAAGTAGATGGACTTTGTCAAATACATTTTTCTGGATCTATTGAGATGATCATGCGATTTTTGTAGTTGCTTCTGTTTATGTGGTATATACCATTTATTGATTTGGATTTGTTGCACCATCCCTGTATACCTAAAATGAGTCCTCCTTAGTCATGGTGTATGATCTTTTTGATGATTTGCTGCCTTTTGTTTGCCAGTATTCTATTGAGCATGTTTGCATCTATGTTCATTATACAGATTGGTCTATAGTTCTCTCTTTTGGTTGGGTCCTCCTCTGGTTTTGGAATCAGGGTAATGCTTTCTTCCAGGAATACTTGTGGGAATACTGTTTTCCTTTGGATTTCATTAAAGCATTTGAGGAGCACTGGCATTAAATTTTCAATAAAATTCTTGTAGAAATCAGCAATGCATCTGTCATGACCTGGTCTTTTCTTTCTTGATAGATTTTTTTTTATCACTTCTTCAATGTCATTTTCTGATATTGGCTTATTCAGAATTTTTATATCTTCTTGGTTCAGCTTTGGTAATTCATATGTATCTAGGAATTTATCCATTTCCTTTGTATCTTCCATCTTATTAGAGTACAGGTTCTCAAAGTAATTACTGGTAATTTTCTAGAATTCAATAGAATTTACTGTGATTTTACCTTTTCCATTTACATTTGCATTGGTTAGGGTCTTTTTTCCCTTATTTTGATAAGATTAGGTAAGGATTTGTCTGTTTTGTTTAACCTTTCAAACAACCAACCCTTCAATTCATTAATTTTTTGTATTGTTTGTTCAGTCTCAATTTAATTAATTTTTATCCTCATCTTTATTATTTTATTACTCATATTAACTTTCATTTGAATTGTCCATGTTTTCTAGGACCTTGAGGTGTACAGTCAGGGCTTATTTATTGAAGCCCATTCTATTTACTTTATGTGGGAAATCAGTGCTATGAATTTTCATATTAGGATAGCTTTCATTGCATCCCATAGGATCTGGTATGTTATACTGGCATTATCATTTGTTGTAGAAACTGTAATTTCTTCTTTTATTTCATCTGTGACTCACTGATTCTTCAAGAGGGTGTTTTAATTTCCAGGTGCTTGTGTAGTTTCTGTGGTATTTCTTGTCACTCATTTCTAGTTCCAGTGCACTATGGTCTGATAATGTGTATGGGATAACGTCAATGCTATTGCATTTATTTAAGCATGCTTTATTGGCTAGCATGTGGTCTATTTTGGAGAAAGTCACATGTACTGCTAAGAAGGATATGTATTCTGTTGTTGGATAGAACAGTCTAGATATCTATTAAATCCATTTGTGCGGTTTTACATGCCTATATTTGTTTATCTGAGTAACCAACTTGAAGATATCAATATGTAATAAAATAAGCTTTGCTAATTTCCTATCTTCTTGTCTGAAATTCTGTATTGCTTATATTGTTTTTGTGTTATTTTGTAAATGTCTGTGTGTCTGTTGGTATATTTTCATTCCTTTACCTTTAAAAAAAAGTCCATTTGTGTGAAGGTTTGATTCACTCCTGATATTTTTGGAGTGACAGACACACATACCACACTTTTCTAATGAAACTTTTTACTTTAACATAGCAGTAGCCAGCTGTGCTGTTCAGTACCTGTGTCAGAGGAATACAGGAAGCAATCTTTGCGCTCTCTCTCTTGTAGACACATGCCAAGATGTATGCATGCATGTCAAAGTATCAACAGGTGAGATTTTATCCACCTTCTATGCCATGTTACATTTTTGTGTATTTATAATTTGTTTTATTAAATGCTTTCTCTTTTTTTTTCTTAGAATTATCCCAATTTAGTACAGTGTCACATGAAAATCTGCACTTACAACTTTGGGAAGAGGTTCAAAGTGGCTCAATAGGTGACACAGTTACCAATGATGACCTGGATCAGGTCAGCCAGAGACACTGTGACAGTGAGACTATGCAAGCTATGACCAAGAATAGCAGAAGGAGGACCTTGATTAAGATGAGGGAGAAAACATTAATGTAAATAAACAGTAAAATGCTATAAAATCCTCATTCATACTGGAATGTGCCAACATTAGAACTATGTCAGAAAATGTTGTTAGGTTCTTCCTAGAGGTGAAATCTGTTCTGAAGAATGTCAGCACTGTGATTCAATGTTGGAAATTGTTTCTAACAAACAATTTGTGACAAGATGTTGTGAAATACACTAATAATGAAATACAAGTAAAATGTTCTATATGCACCAATAGTAATACTCAAAAATATATTTGTCATTATACCTCACTATCTGAACTAAAAGCCTTCATAGCAGGACTTTATAATTGTAATAATCAGAATCTATAGGGTTAATGGGGAAGTGACAGATGTGGTGTTGAGATGTTTAGAACAATAATGATACTCAAGAGATTTGCCTTCAAAATTGCCCCTTTTTTTTGTTTTTTTTTTTTGTTGTTGTTTGCCTGTTTTGTTTTTTGTCTTTGGATTTTTGGTTTTTGTATTTTTTCTGTTGTTGAGAAGATTAATTGTCTGACTAAATTTGCATGTCTGTATATGGGTTCATATATTTACACTTCGAAGATATCAATGGATAAAGCAATAACCACTGTTGAGACAATGTCACCTTGTCTGTAGATTAGTTGTGACTGTACTATTTTTTATGCTAATTGGTGTCTGTTTGTTCGTATGTTTTTGTACTTTTATTAAAAAAAAAATTGCCTGTTTTAATGGCAAAAAGACCCACCATGTAAAAAAAAATCTGACAATTTGGCTGCGATTCATTCATTTCTTGAATGAATTTATTTTGAAATGTCAATTTATATACTGTCCAAAAACATGAAATTGATGAACAACTTGCATCATTTTGTTGTAGCTTTCAGCAGTATATGACAAATAAACCTTCCAAATATGATATAAGAGTATGTGCCCTGGGAGATGCAATGGTATTTTCCAATTACAAGGTCACAATGTTGCAAATTCACAATAGAGAAATGTATAATACAGTCGTTGGACTTCAGAAAGACAAAACATTGGACTCCAATATTGTGAGGAAAAACAAAGTAGTATTTATACTGCAACTTTACCCCATGATGGTAAGATTGATGATAAAGTTGGGCATGGTGGTGCATGCCTATAACCTCAGCACTTAGAAGGCTGATGCAGGAGAGTCCAGTGAGTTCAAGTTTAGCCTGTGTTTCAGCCAGTGAGTTCAAGACTAGCTTGGACTACATAGGGAGACCTATCTCACAGAAACCAAAAGCAAACAAACAAACAGAAGTATTGATAGTGAAATCTCAACACAAATGAAGCCAGAAAGGGTCACATTTTACAACAAAACGAAAAGGGGAATCGATGTTGTTGACTAATTACCCAGAAACTATGATGTCACTTGAAACATAAAGTATTGGCCAATGGTTGTGTTTTACTCTATCTTAAGTATGTTAGGCATAGCTTCATAGTTTACAAAGAAAATAACAATTGCAAAATATCATATAGAAATTTTCTTAGAGGAGTGGGACTGTAATTGATAAATGATCGATTACAGCAGAAGAACAATATATATCTGCACTAAAAACTTTGCAAAACGTTCTGGAGCAGACCAGTGAAACAACAGGTAAAACACTACAAATACCACCTAAGAAAACAGAGAGACCAGAAAAATGTTAAGTATGCTGCACCAGAAAAAAAGACAGAAAAACAAAGCACACATGCTATTAGTGTAAGCAATATCTGTGTGTGGAGTATGCTGTCTTCATGTATGAAAACTGCCTTAGGTGTGACAACTGAAGTAAAAATTATTCTTTGGTATAGTTTTATTTGTATTTTCATTGTAGTTTATATAGGAATTTATTTTTGTTTTATTTTTAGTATTAGTAAACAGTTGATGTAAAAATGTTGATGTATATTCTAAACATGCAATACACATGTCAATACAATTGCAAATACCATACAATTTGATATTTTATTTCATTGATACGTTATTTTACTGCTAGGTTTACATTGTATGATATAATAAGAACCTCATGAAAAGACAGGAAGACTGGAGAGATGACAAGTACGCCCTTCCCAAAAAGACAGGGAAGCAAAACGCACCTGCTATCAGTGTAAGTAATGCCTATGTATGGAACATGCTGTTTTCGTGTTTGAAGAATGCCTTAGGTGTGACAGTTGAAGTAAAGATTATACTTTGTGATAGAGTTTTATTTGTATTTTCATTGTAGTTCACACAGAAATTTATTTCCATTTTTGTTTCTTAGATTTTGCAAGCAAATAAACAACTTATGTTGAAAATGTTGGTGTTCATTCTAAAAAAGACAGTACATATTAAAATTTAGTATTTTGCCAATATTTAGTTTTCCTGTTAAGTACACATTATATAACTCCTAAAATTAAAATAAATAATTCATTAATAGGATTTATCAGTCCTAAAAAATAAATATAGGTGTTATACACCCACTTAACACTCCTTTCCAGGAAATTTAATGTGATTCCCTGAGGACTACATACTTTTGTTCAAAGGTTTAGTACAACTTTTATATTTCTTTATTGATTTTTTGTCTAGTTGATGTTTATTTCTGACAGTGTGGTTACAACTGCATTGGTGTTTACCTGAGTTTTCATTTCTATTAATGTTTGCTTTATGAAGATGTGTGCACTGGTATTTGGTGCATATGTATTTGTAAGTGTTAACTTTTCCTGTTTCCCTAACCAATATGTAATGACTTTCTTTGTCTCCTCCGATTAGTCACAGGTTGAAATCTACTTCATCTGTACTTAAAATCAGAACTCCTTTTTTCAGGTTTCTGTGTATGAAATAATTTTTCCATGTTCTATTTTTAATTTGATCTTTTAAAATTAAATGTGTTTCTTATATGCTAGATGTTTTGTTCCTTTCTTTTTTGAGACAGAGTCTCTCTATGCAATTCAGGCTGTTCTTAAACTCACTGTGCAGCCCAGGATGGCCTGAAACTCACAGTGATCCTCCTACCTAAGCTTCCCGAATGTTGGGATTACAGATATGTGCCACCACACCCAGCTTGCATGCTGTATATTTTTGGATTTTCCCTCTTGATACAGTCTGTCAATCTGTGCCGTTTGATTGAGGAGCTGAGACCATTCACATTGAGTTATTATTATTATTATTATTATTATTATTATTATTATTTTGCGGTACTAGGGATCGAACTCAGGACCTTGTGCTTGCCAGGCAAGCACTTATTCCACTGAGCTATATCCCCAGCCCCACACTGAGTTATTAAGAGGATGTACTGATGTATTCCTATCATTGCATTATTTTCCTGTTACTAATTTCTTTATTCCCCCCTCCCTTTTTCTAAGATGCTCATCTCTTTAGGTGTATTCATTCTTTTTGACTTACTGATATTGTTGATTTCACTGTCTCTTTCTAGAATATTCTTGAGAGCTTTTTGCAAGACTGGTTTGTTGGTCATGAATGTCTTGAGGTGCTCCTTGTCATGGAAATACCTTATTTTTCCATTAAGTTTAAAGAAAAGTTTAAGAAGGATGTATAAGTCAGGACTAGAAGTCATTATCTTTTAGGGCCTGAAATAGTTCACTCCAAGCCCTCCTAGTCTTTAAGGTTTGAGTAGAGAAATCTGCTGTGGTTCTAATGGATTTATCTTTGCATGTGATTTGTAGCCTTTCTCTAACAGCTTTTAAGAATTTGTCCCTCTGATGCGGTTCTGAAATTTTAAATATATTTTGACTTGAAGAGATTATCTTCTGGTCATGGTTTTCTTTTTTGGTGTTCTATATGCCTCACTTATCTGTATTTTTATTTCTTTACATACATTTGGGGGAGATTTTCTGCCATTATTTCAGAGAATAGGCTTTGTATGGCATTTGTGCTGTCTTTTGACTTTTCATTTATTTAAAATTATTTGCAATTAATCTTCTTTGCATCATCTAGTAGTTGTTTGGTCAATTTCTCATTTCCTCTTATAATCTTCACTGAAATTTTTTCTATTTTATTTAAATTTTCAAATAATGAACACTTTGATTCATTGTATCATTTTCTTAGTCTTAATTTCATTGATTTCTCCTCTGATTTTTAAAATTTCCTCCCTCTTATATGCTTTGAGTTCAGCTTGCTCTTCTTTTTCTAGAAGCTTGAGTTTCAACAGTAGGTTATTTATTTGAGCTCATTTTCTTTTTTCTGATATAGATATTCACTGCTATGAATTTCCCTCATAGGACTGCTTTCACTGTGTCCCATAAGTTCTAGTGCGTCATATTGGCATTATCATTTAATTGTACAAACTCTGATTTCTTCATTAAATTCACCTGTGATTCATTGACTGTTAATGGAGGTGCTATTTAATTTCCATGTGTTTATGCAGGTTTGTGGTTTCTTTTTCCATTGATTTCCAATTTTATTGAACTATGATCTATAATTTCATGGAATAATTTCAATTCATTTGCATTTCCTTAAGCCTGTTCTATGATCTAGCATGTGGGCTGTTTTTGAGCAAGTCCCATGTGCAGCTGAGAAGAATATGTATTTTGAAGTGTGTGGTGCAACATCTTATAGATATCTACTAAATCCATTTGTTCAGAGGTTTGATTCAGCTTTGCTATTCCTTTGTTGAATTTTTGTCCAGTTGATTCATCTATTTGTGATAGTGGGGTATAGAGTTCCCCCATGATGAATATATTAGTACTTATTTGATTCTTCATGTCCATTAGTGCTTGTTTTATATAATTAAGTGCTCTAAGTATTTTGAGCATATTTATGATTGCTACCTCCTCCTCTTGGAGTCTTCCCTTGACAAATATGCCGTGGCCTTCTTTGTCTCCTCTGATCATTCATGCTTGAAATACATTTTGTCTGCAAATAGAATAGGTACTCCTCCTTTTCTCCTAATTCCCGTTGCATGTAGTATTGTATTCCATAATTTGACTTTATGTCTATGCACTTCTTTTTTATTTAAATGTGTTTCTTGTATATAAATATTTTTGGATCTTGTTTCGTGATCTATTCTGCCAATTTGTTTCTTTTGATTGGTGAATTGAGACCACTTACATTGATGGTTATAACTGATATGTATTGATTTATCCTTGTCATATTATTTTCCTGTTGTTGCTGCCTTTTCTTTACCCCCTATTTAAATGCTTGCCTTACCTGTTTGATTCATTCTATTGGGGTATAGGGAATTGTTGTCTTATTGAGTTTTTCTAGAATATTCTTCAAAACTTTTCAGACTGCTGGTTTGGTGGTCATGTATTTCTTCAGGTGTTCTTTACCATGAAATCAACTTATTTCTCCACAAATATTGAAAGATAATTCTGCAGTATACATTAATCTGGGTTGGAGGTTGTTTGCTTTCAGGGTTTAAAAATATTCATTCCAAGTTCTCCTTATCCTAAACATTTGTGTTGAGAAGTCCTCTGTGATTCTGATATGCTTTCCTTTATTAGTGGTTTTTTAAAAATTCTCTGTAACAGCTTTTAATATTCTGTTTTTTGTTGAATTTCTGGAATCCTGACTATTACATGGCTTGGTATTGTTTGTTTGTTTGTTTGTTTGTTGTAGTAGGTAATTAGATATCTGTATGCCTCAACTATCTGTATGTGAAATTCTTTTTCCATGCTTCAAAAGTTTTCTGCCATTAGTTATGTGAACAGGGTTTTTTTAAATGCCCTTTTTGCTATCTTCTCGTTTGTCATTGATTTCTACCAAACTTATGTTATTCTTTGCATCGTCTAGCAGCTGTTGGATTGATTTTCATCACCCTTTGCTATATTTAAGATGTCTTTCTTTAGATGATTCCTAAGAAAAAACTTGTCTTCTAAGTCTGATATTTGTCCACACGTTGGTTGATTCTGCTGCTTATATTTTCAACAGAACTTTTAATCTCCTGGATATTTGTTTGAGTACATTTCATGGAATCCAGTTCTTGCCCATGTTGGGAATTCGTGGTTTTCATCACTTCTCTAAGCTCCTCTGTTATCTGTATCTACCCTGTATTCACTAGCCACATTCTTCATTATGGTCATCATCTCTGTAGTTATTTGAGAAATTATTTCTGATTTGCTTTTTCTACACCCTCATTCATCTGTTTTATTACCTCTGCTGCTACCATTTCAGAAAGATCAGCTGGGTGACTTTTGATTTCTTTTACCTAAATATCCTCTGGTTTTGTCTTTGGTGAGCTGGAAGCCTGGGGGTGCATTTTGATTCTGTGTCCTCTCACTTTCTATTTTTGAAATTTTGTTTCCTGGATTCAAGCCTGTAAACTGCTTATTGTAAGTAGCTTTCACTTATTTACTTTACTGTAAAGTTTTATTTTCTTCTTGAGGTGGGGTTTTGGTATGTTTCCAGGTAAGTTTCAAACTCCTGAGCTCAAACAATTTTCCTGACTTAGTGTTCCAAGTACCTGGAAATTCAGACACACACCATGGTGCTCAGCTATTATTCTTTCATTAGATATGATTTCCTATCAAGTATAATTTTCCTTTAGATTAATGAAATTCTTTCAACATTTGTTTCAGTTCAGTTTTGCTGGAGAAATTTCTTTCATTTTACATTTACAAATATTTGGATGTTTTGGATCCATACTCATTTATGAAAGATATTTTGGTCAAGCAATCATCTAGAGTTCCTTTTCTAGGTAGTTTTCTTTTCTCAGAAGTATGTTCTAGTCCTCTCAGCTTTACTAATCTTTGTCTCCTCAATTCAGTGAAACTCACTTATGATTGGACACCTCCACACACACTTTATAATGTGGAATGTGCCCTTAGGCAGAAATTCAATGTGATCACGGGGTTCATGTCATTTGTTTTCCTGGGATGACTTGTCCAGTGTGTAAAAATAGAGTTCTATATTCATAATAGGGATACATTCTGATAAATGTGTCGTTAAGTGATGTATGAGCATTACAGTGTACTTAAACACACTAAGGTGGCTATGGTGCTACTTGGTGATGTAAACTCATGTTACCATCTATGTATATGCAATACATCAACTAAAATTTTCTAGTTAATTTTTATTGGCAGGATAAGTCAAGTCTCCGGAATTTATTTCATTATATCAAGAAGTAAGAAGTACATGTTGTTCACTTTGAGATTGTCCTCAGTGCATTGCTAGTTTTTTGGTAAGTACTGAATAAATGCACAAAACTCGAAATGACTTTGAAGAACCCTGGACTCTTAATTTCGGTGTAATTGTGACCCACTATCACAATGTACTTGTGATCCTAATCTCCTATGAAGTTATTAATTTGGAAAGAGATCACTATGAGATTGAACTTTCTGTTTTGGTATTAAAATATATATTTTGTGGAAATATAAATTATTATGAATGATCAAGTTGTATCAAAAAGGTTATTTTAATTTTGAGATTTTCCTTTGAGAGACGTGGATGATTCAAACATGCTTCCTCACTTGTTTATGTTTGGCAACTGTTCACTTCTCATTATGAAGAAAGTCTTTTCCTAAAATAATTTTTTAAAATAAATTATTGACCAACCACATGTAAGTAAGACTGTAATTGACTTATTTTACTCTGATATTATTTTTCTACTTGATTTTATTTACTTGTTTGAAGGAAATTGATGACAAAAAAACCAAGTTGCTCTATTCATTCAAGAGTAATGAAATGAAGAATTATGATAAATTCTATAGAAAATTTAACTCAATACTTTCCAAACTATTAAGATGGTAGGAAAAAATGGAACTCTAAGTCATATCCATACTCCCAGCCACATCCAGACATCATCATGCACAGCCAGTACTTATTATGTCCCTTTCAATGTACACATACCTGTCTACATTTGGATAATATTTTCTCTTCTCTATTGTCCTTGAACTTGTTTCAAAGGTATCCTTGACATATCTTCTGAGTAGAATGAAGACAGGAAAAAAATGAAAGATTTTGTGGGATCCCATGTATTATTTAAAACTTAGTTAAAATTTGAGTTGAAGGACTTCAGAAATAATTTTTATCATCTATATAGTATATTTATTATTTAAAAAACTCGAATTGGACATATACCCTATGTTTAGCCAGATGAGTGATTCATAGATGAATAAGATTCATTTCTAACAGTCTGAAAAGCTGCATATTTCTAACTATGTGGACCGCAATGATTGCTGAGGTCACCACCCATTTCTTTTTCATACTATCTGGTAATTATATCACTTGTTCTTATGCTCAGCCAGAAGTCATTTACCTGCCACTTCACTCAATATTTCTAGCTGTTCTCTCTGAGTAACACATAGTAAGCCTCTCTCTGATAAATTTGAAGAGGGCTAATGTTACATCTAGTGCATAACAGGCACTCAGTAATGATTTGTCTAATGAGCAAATGAAACTCTAGTTGGGTCTTCATGCTCATGCTGCAATTCTCTTTTCCAAACAAGTGCACTACTTGGACTGGCTAAACAACCCTACCTGGATCAGTCATCACTCATGTGATATACTGTTCAATGTTAAACGTCTACTGTAAGTGCTTTCCTTTGCTATTTTTAGTTATCTCAAGATAACTTGGAAGTAAAGAATGTCCTGAAGTACATATGCTGGTATTCACACACTTCATTCTAGTTGCCCCATCTCCTGTATTTCAAATAATCAAGTGGTAACACCGAAGTGAACCTTTAAAGTTCGTTACTACTAACCTCTTCTTTAGAGCCGAGAAAAGTGAAATGCTGTTTGATGCACCCAAGGTCTCAAAATTAGTAAACAGTAGATTCTAACAATGTTTCACAGTTTAAGACTGTCATTGATTAAATAGGAGATGTCTGGGAGAAGTCTGACAGGGCTTAGTAAAAGCATTTAGTAAGAGCAAGAAATAATATAATGAGATAATATCCAAGACTGGGCCATACGAAATATAAGTGGAACACTCACGTGCTAGATTGCAGCATCAAAATGATAATTCCAAGAGCTCTGGTAGATCAAATCACCAGCCCCAATTCTTCAATGTACTGTATAGCCTCCATATAATTTTTCAGTTTCTACACAGAAGAAGTCATACACTACCCAGAACCATAAATTTAGATTTAGTCATGTGACTCTTCTTAGACAATGGAATGTAAGTACACCTGATACAAAGCAGGTGTTTGAATTGTGCTCACAAAATTGGTCATGCTTATTTTGCTTATGTTATTGCTGTTGGAAAACTGTGCTCTGATTAGGCTACTTGTCCCAGGTGAAGATGACAAACACATGGAAAAGTATCTTCTCTGTCATCACCCCGAGTCAGCCTAGATCAGTTAAAAACAAATGTGAAATAAATATTTATTATTAAATACCACTGAGACTTTGCTGTTCCACAGTAATAGCTGATCGATGGATCCCCCAGCAAACACTGAGTTATTTGAACACTTTTTCCGTGTGTGTTAGATGATATCAGTCTTTTAAGATGATCTCAGGTTTGGTAGAGGCAAGGAACTACATGATCAAAGAACTTCAAGATATATTGAGTATTTTTCCATATATATCATTCCCGTATCCAAGAACTTCTACTGAAAACATTTCCATAAAGTTTGTTTTAGAAATTTATTTGTAGAAGTCTGAAAAGAAAAGCACTGAAGTTAGCCTGAAATAAGTCTCAAGATAACACAGTGTCACTGACAAAAGAGAAATCATTGGGCCATATTGTGAAAAAGGATGAAAAATCAAATAAATTTATTAATTTAGCAAGGAAGAAGATTGGAATTTGCTTTTCCATCCTAACAAGTAAAATCTGTACAAAACTCAAAAATTTCTTAGATATGTAAGAAAAAAGCAGCTAGGGCAAACTGCTGACCAATATATTGGAGAGTAGTGTGTAAATACAGAGAATCATCTTACTGGGGCATGTTTTTAGGTATTAGTAGCAAGGTAGGAAAATGCAAACTGCAATTGACAAATCGCTGGTGGTGCACTGCGGACAAATCTGAGTCAATAACATCAATGGGACTCAGTCATGAGGCTGGGAGGTTCTGCACATTTCTGTAAGTTTTACCTTCACAAGCTCCTCCAGCTTCTCACAGTGCATATTGGAGAAAAATACCAGTGTGAGTTGGCAGAGGTATACAAAAGCTTCCATTTGGAAATGTACTAAAGCATTAAGTTCTTTTTAACAAATCCTGCTCCTCAGGAAAAGCTATGTAACCGTAATCTATATTTCTGGGGCTTCGTGCCTGCCTAAATCACCTCAGAGAAGGGAAATACCTAACTCCAGCTCTCTTCAGCCATCCTGTGTTACCTAAACTAGAAAAAAGCTGAGAAGCACTTGTCATGTGCTCAGCTCAGAAGCACGGGCTCACCAGACTGGAACCTAGTCCTAAGACTGTAGGACATTCTACTCCTCCATACTACTTTGCTAATCTAACATTACTACATTATTATAAGTCTGTTTATAGCAGTGCCATTTACCCAGTATGTCAAGATCAAATCAGGATAATTAACATTTCTCTCTTAACACACTAAAAAGGTATAAACAAATTTTATCTCCCTTTCTTTGTCCACTTGGTAATTCACAAGCAGATTATCTGATTCAACAGTTAGCTATTGAGTGCCTAATTAGTGAAAAACAGACACGAAGATGCAACTCAACCTGCGAGTTAGTTAGGCAAAATTCGTAAGACTTATGATGAGAGTGTGTTGGAGTAGGAGGCTTACACTGTAGTAGGCTCCTCCTCTTCCCCTCCTCCTCCTCTTCTTCCCCCTTCTGCCCCTCTCCTCCTTACCTCCTCCTCACCTTGTCCCCCCTCCTCCTTCCTTCCACCTCTCCTCCTCCTCTCAGGACCTTGCGCTTATCAGGAAGGTTTGTACCACTGAGCCTTATCCCCAGCCCCTGTAATTTACACTTTGCAAGCATGTCTTAAGCTACTGTGCAAGAGTGAAGGCAGGAAGAATAATAAGAAGGCTGTGCGATAGTGCAGGAGAGACACGGTGGTAGACTGGACTGGAGTGGGAGCAGTATGGTGCACACAGTTTCAAGGTCTTCCATAAATGTATTTCTATGATTATACTTCTTATGCTCTGAAATTTTAGGAAGACAATATATTCTCTATAATAGTTATAACTGTTGCTTTCTTTTTTAGCAAGAGCATATTGTTCCAAACCTTATTTGATTTAGGTAATTTCATATTAGTGGACATTTAAGAAACTATGGTGTTTTGCTCTCTTTATCAAGTAATGCTATAATTAATATTTTTAACAGTGCCTCATTGTAAAGATGTACAAGTGAAATTTCTGTGCATGTTTTAAAATTTTATAATAATTTACAATAGTTTCCTACAATTGCACTAAAATATACTCCCATGGGAAGTGTATGAGACAGCTCTTTCCATCACATTTTACTAACATGAGATATTATCAATTTTTAATGTGTTTCAACTAAGAAAAAACTGTTGCACATCCTCCCCTGTCATTGTCACTTCAAAAGCAACAATAGAAAGAAGAGAAAAAGATTCTCTAATGGCTCGTGAGCTTGAGCACTTTGTTATATACTGGTTAATTCAACTTCCTTTCATTTGGATGACCTGTTTATAGCCTTTGCCCCTTATTAAACCTGAGATATTAGGTTGGGTTTTTCTCTTTTTTTAATCAGTAAATTGCACTAAATCTTCAGTTTTATACATTTAAATATTTAGGAAACACATTACCAAATGTTTGTACCAACTGTAGGGTAGCTATTGGAGGGAGATGAGTGGGTTCGAATTCTTTGTCATGGGAGATTTACATGTTTATGAACTCAACTATAATCACCTCGGTTTTCTCTTGGTGTAGTTATTTATTTAAGAAGAAATAGAATCACAAATTGTTTTGAATCTCTTTTTCTATTTGTTATAACATGAGTATTTCCCCACTATATACATAGTTTTTATCTTTAACTTCTGAGGTTCCTGTTTCCTGTTCTAAGCTGTGTATATAATTATTTTGACTCACTATGTGTCCAGCACAGTGCTAAATGCTTTGCAAGTATTCAATTACTAAACCTTCATGGATTTATTAGCATCTCCATTTTATTGTTGGGTAGATTGGAATGTAGGGCAATTTGATAGCTTGCCCAATATTAAACAGATCATAAATAACAGACCCTAACCATGGGTTTAATTACAGACTTTTGTGTTTCATTGAATATTTTAATTATAAACAGCTCATCCTTTAAAATATAGGTCTTCAAATAACTGAATTTAAAAAGAACAAATAAATTCTGAGCTAGAGATATGGCTTAGTAGTAGAGCATTTGCCTAGTATGTGCAAAGCCCTGAGTTCCATCCCTAGTACTGCCAAAAAAAAAAAAAAGAGGAATTTTCTGAAATCAAACTAAAGAAAAGAAGTCAAAGAATTTGCTACAGTGAATGAAACCATAATCTATATTGTGACTCTAATGTAATGCAGACTGTATATGTGGAAAGGGAACTAGGCTTTGGGGGTGAGTCTTGAGGGAGACACAGCAGCACATTGATATGCAGAAAAGATGAACACAAAACTCATAGTATTAATTACATCTTTCTGATTTAACTCACTTATAGTCTTATAAATGTCCTATTGGCCATGCTGTCATTCAAATAAAAACATAAAAATAATTTTAAACCTGGGAACTATAAAATAGAAAGCACATAAACATTTAAGCACACATATTTAAACAGGATTATTTTCTATCAAGGGTGTTTAAATCAAAATGACTTTCCAGGTCTGATCCTACAAGTATATTTGGATGTCTCAAGCAATAATCAGGTAAACAAACAGTATATAATTCATGATAAAAGGTAAAAATTGTAATATCTGATTGTAGTTAAATTTTAATTAGGAGGAAATGGATTTGTGTTGTTTTGGGTTTTAAGTGGCACATTTACATAACAAAAGTGGACTTCGGATGGATATTTGAATGTCAGTGTTCACAGTCATCCAGTACAATGTAGGCTACACAGTACACAGACCATCTGGGCTTGCTGCCATTGTTCTGCAAACTAGCTAGGCATGAGGGATGCTCTGAAGCCTAATTCCAGTGCACCCCAGTTTGACTGTTTTGAAAGAAGTTCGTTTGCCAATATTTTGGAGCAGGTGCAAAGACATTCTGGAGTTTTCTGCTGAAATTTATGCAAATGGCTGGCTTAACTGGTCTGTAGGCTCAGATTTCCTACTGTGTGAACACTGAGATTCAGGTATGAGTTGGCTTATATTTCACTATCAACTTAATTCCTTCTCCATCTACAATTTTCTTCAGCTCTTTTGTTCAACTCATACAGTGTTACTATCTTGCACATTTCTCAAATGGAAGAAATGACCATAATTAACAGTGGATAAATTGAAACAATTTATAAGCCAAAGCCTGAGGAGTTACCATCTTGTGAAGTAATTTTTGATCCAAGAGGCATTTGCATGACTGTGGAGGATCAGTTGACTCTCCTGAGCCCCCTAGTTTATAGTTCTTGTAGAAGAATTACATGAGAAACTATATAGGAAGATAATGAGATACATAAAGCACTCCACCAGTATGAGATATTAAGTGAGGACAGGGAATGTGAGCAAGGTTATTACAGTAAACGACTTCAGGAAGGGCATGACAAAACTGTCCTACCTTGAGTTTTCCATACCTAACTAAAGTAATTTATGTGAATAATAACATACCTGAAAAAAATGAATGAGGGGACAAGATGAAGATAAACCACGTACGTGCTAAACTACATAAGCTCTTTTTGTTCGTAGTACAGTAAACCAGATATTATTTGTTGCCTACTCTAAATCCATAGCTACTTCTTTTTGTTATTGTTCACAAAAGTTCTGATTGTTGTGGTCAGATAAAGCATCCCTGCCTCCCTTTCTAGCTCTGTGGGTTAAACACTTATTTGTCTAAGACAATCACGGCCCCTCCGTGATTGGTCATCAATGGGATATAAGGCACTCACTCTGTCCGGGAGCTTCTCAAATGGTTTGCTTGCTGATGAAAAAAATACACACCTGCAAATAAATTCTCTGCCTTTTAAGAATATTATTGCTTCACAGAACCTATAAATACAGAAGCAATAAAATTGCAGAGACGCCAATATAAAACCCTGAAGTTGTGAAGCTACTAAATTAACCTTGAGAAAAGCTCTGTATCCATTCATCCATTCATCTTGTTTTATGACATAATAACATTTCTTTGTACTATTCAATCAATAGTTCTATATAAGCCTAAGCAAAACACCACAACCCTTGCATTCATAATTGAGAAATTACTGCAGAGAAGGGAGTTGTTACATGCTCACACATTTTGCCTTTAAATAGGAATAATTCCAACACTAAATTTTGAAAAATAATCATGGCAATACTTTGCCAAAATTATTTCAGCAGCTCTCTGTTGTCCTTGAGACAAAAATCCTTACTAGGTACTAGGCAATGACCTACACCCTTTCTGTCACGTAAGTTTCACCTTGTGCACATGTCCTTCCATGCCTTACACTATTTCTACAAGAAAATTAATTCCATTACTATATAGTGCATGATCTCTTTACTCACGGAGAATTATTTTGCATGGAATACACTTTCCCCCCATCTTTGGCTAGATAAAATTATCCAACCTTCACATATCAGTGAAAAACAGGTCCTTCAAGAATCCTTTTCACGAGATTCCACCTCATCCCAGAAAGAATGGCTATCATCAAGAAATCAACCAGTAATAAGTGCTGGTGGGGCTGTGGGGAAAAAGGAACACTTCTCCACTGCTAGTGAGAGTGTATACTGGTGCATCGACTGTGGAAGTCAGTATGCACATTCCTAAAAAAAACTAGGGTTAGAGTTCCATTTGACCCAGATTTTCCCTTTCTGGGTATCTCCCCAGAAGAATTAAGAACAGCATACCACAGCCATATATGTGCACTGATGTGTACAAAAGCACAGTCGGTGATAACTAAATCTTGGCAACAACCCAAATGCTCATCAACGAAGGAATGGATAAAGGAGGTGTGGTTTTTTTAAAAATACAATACAGTACTACTCTGTCAAAAAGTAGGATAAACATGAGACATTTCTAGGTAAATGGGTACAACTTGAGACCATACTCTTTAAGTGAAATAAATTAGACTCACATGTGTAAAAATTGCATTGTCTCCCTGGTGTGATATCTTGGTTCCTTTTCTCTCATTGCTGTTATAAAATACCCAGTGCTCAAAATTAAGAAAGGACAGGTTTATTTAGCTCACAGTTTGTGAAGGTTTCAGCCTGTAGTCATCTGGCTCCAAGGCAGGATGACATGGCACAAGGGCAACAATTCAAAGCAGCAGAAGACAGCAAAAACAAGATCAGAAGCAGGGAAATAAGCCTCTTTTCCTCCCTTATATTATATGCAGGCCACCTGCCCTTGGGTGGGTGTAGCACTCACTCTCCATGCCCTTCTCTGCATGGGTTCAGGGTGTTAAAAAAGTGAGACCCCTGCCCCTCTGCTGAGTTACTTAGTTAAACTCCTAAACTTCTCCAATCAACACAATGAAAAGCATCCTAGAGTGTGAAGGACCTGCTCTCCACACCTAGGAGGTAGAACTGCTGAGTTATTTAGTTAAGCTTGTAGACTTCTCCAATTGACACCATGATTTTGACGCTATGATGCTTAATTGATGCATTATATTACTTGTTATGCCAAGATATGGTTTCATTTATTTCAGCTTGCTAAGAAGATTTTAACACCACAAATTTTAAAAATGCTTCTTTTCACCATTGATTTTCATTGTTCTTTTTATTTTATAATTTTACATAATTCCACACATAAGTGTACATACACATGCACACAAATACATCACATTTGTCTGCCTGAGTGCTCAGTTCTTCTATAGTACTTTTCCCCTTTTCTGGATACCACAGAGGCAGTGGCACTCAGAAGTGTTTTTTCTAGACTGAAGAGGAAGGACTGCATTTATATGGCCTGTAATGGCTGATACACTGGGTCAATTTGAGGAGTCTAGAAGCTTAATTAAGTAACTGAACAGTCCTATACCCGAGGGTGTAGAGGACCTGCCTTACCGCCCTAGGATGTTGTTCATTGTGTTGACTTGATAAGTTTAGAGGTTTAACTAAGTAACTCAGCATCAAAGTTAACTATGTATTTAACAGAAAAGTAAATTTAAAGATATTTTTGTTAACTATGACCAGGGAAGGTCATCTGAAACGCAACCTAAAAAGTATAAACAATAAGGCAGAAAATTGCTAAACTTAACTCAAAATTAAGGGTCTCTAAACACCATCTATAAAGTTAGAAAATAGTTGAACACATTCACATAAAAATATAAATAAACCAATGACTGCTGGCAGGGACAATAAGAATTATGTGTGAAAATAAATCAACCAACAAGTTCATGAGTTATTGATGAAAAAATACAATATGAGATTCCAGTGAACTAATGATGAATCATATAGACTTAGGTGTCTAGACTTTTAAAAGACCCCCATATAACATTAATGTGCATTGAAGTATGAAGAGCCCATTACATAAGATTACCTCAACATCGACACATTAAACAAGATCTGATTTTAGTGATGCTCTGAAACATCTCGTTCTGTCTTTCATGCTGTGTGTTATAAAGCAATCTATGGATGGTGGAATGAATCTGAGAATATCTTCTAATAAACCTAAAGTTTACTTTTCAGTCTAGCCATGGTGAAAGATTTACTTGACTGCCAGTATATTTAAAAATCAGAGAATTGCCTAAGGCATTCTCAGTCACTTGAACCTGTGAAATTGCTGTTGCTTTTCTCCTTTTTCTTGGCCTGAGTGTGTGACAAATTTACTATCAATGCCCATAAATGTTACCATTTTCATGAAATGTGAGAATATGTCATAAAACATATTTAACATCATCACTTTGGCTTTTTGTGGTATTAATTAATTACATAATCTACATGATTACAGACTATTCCATTAATCACTTTGTAGGCTTCAATTTTTCTTTTTTTCTTTAAACCAGAGTAAACAGTTCTTTTGGGAGGCTGAAAGAAGTATACAAAAATTATATTTCAGAAGGGCAGCAGAAATCAGAAGGTTGAGCATTGTAATTTGGTCTAAAAGAAAAGGAATCAAAGTAAAAAAATTGTGTTCCTTTCCTTAGAGTTTAAAAACAGTTGCAAAAAATCCCCCGGCAGTGTTTGGTTCTTATTGAAGTTTCCCAGGTAAGATTATTACCTGGCTAGTGGTACTTAACGGAGAATAACAGAAGACTCCACACTGGTACTATTAATGAGTTTTCCATGCAGCACGAAGTGAATCATATTGTCGCTTCTCCCCCTGGATTCTTCCAATGCAAAAAGCAAACAACAGTGTTTCAGGGGTTTGCTACAGTCAATTCATATAAAGGGATATTAGAGAAAGAGAGCGAGAGATAAACACTTCACAATATTTAAGATTAATTTCGCTTCTGTAATGGTAACAGTTTGTAAAAAACTCACACTTGTTTCATAGTACATATGATAAACTTGTCAATTTTAAAATTTGTCAGATAAGGTATTTATAAACTAGAAAAAAGGCAAATACTGGAGAAAATGGAACAGACTTTTTAAAGCAACAGTCTTCTTAGCAACTTTGCCCAGAAGCTATTATTTTCTAATAACAAAAATGAAAACAATGGAGACAAAATTGTTAGAAAATAGTTCTCTCTGTAAGGAGAAATTGCTATTTACGATCCTTTGAGATCAGTTAAGAAAGGCGGATCTTAAGCAAATTTCTTAATTTGTTAAATAGAGGGATGACTAAAATGCAAAGTAAGAGAAACAACAAAGTTAATTTGTTATACATAACAAAAAGAAAACAAAATTTGGGAAGAAAAGAAGCATCATGGGGGAATTCGTATTAACAAAGGAGGGTGTAAAGTATAACTCTTCTAAAAGCACAGTTTCAGCAAATACCTAAGTGAAAGGAAAATAAGGATCAAATAGCCTGACATGTCGCAAGATAGACCAAACCATGCTAAGGTGCTGTGCAATCATCATAAGATATTTTTTAAAGGGCCTCCTAGCAGAAAGCATGTTGCCAAGCCATTTAAAGGAAAACAAAAACAATCCCTTCTGCAAAAAGTCAAAATCCCGTGGCTACACAGTAAATAAGACATGGAGAGGGTTTATGGAGTGAGCTGGGGTGAGTGTGCTGGGGCAAAAATACACATTTCCCATGGAACACTTAGAGGTCATCTAGAAACAAGCAAAACTGTGCTTGGGATGTAGCTTAGTGCTCCCTGGGTGCAAATCCCCAGTACTCCCCCCAAAAAAGTGAATGAGGGAAAGTATTGTTCATAACTTAGAACTCTTATAAGATCTCCTTAATGAAGGACTCTCCCAAGAACCAACAAATGTGTCCTAGGAAGAGATAAAATTCTCTCTTAAAATCTAGGCACAGACTACAGGATAACACAGGTCATATTCCATTTCCAGCACTGGCTGTGTTTCTTTGTACAGAAATAACCTTATTGCCAGTAACAAATATAAGCTGTACAATACAAATATTTAAGTAACACAAATACATCATGTGAGATCTACTTTTTTCTGTTTTGAGATTTATTACTGTGGAACAATACACATTACATAAAATTTACCATTAATACTATTTTAAATTGTGCAGTTCAGTGGGATTTAGTAAATTCATAGCATTTGGCAACCATCACCATGATCTAGTCCCAGAACATTTTATCGCCTCCAGAGGAAGCTCTGACATCTATTAGAAGTCATTCTCCATTTCGCCATCTGCCCAGATGCTATTTTTATTTGCTTATCCTAGATAATTCACAGAAGTGAATTTGTACAATATGTAACTTTTTCTAGCTTCTTTCACTCAGCATGATGTTTTCATGGCTCATCCCTTTTGTGACCTGGATGAGTATGTGAGTTTTTTTAATGGCAGAATAATATTCCCTTGTATGAAAATACCACTTTTTGGCATTTATTTATTAGACATTTGACTATTATGAATGAAAGTGCAACCATATAGCACTGTTATATGTATAGTTATAGTCTGAACATCTTTCAGCTCTTTTGGGTATGTAACCAAGAGTAGAATTGCTAGGCCACATAATAATGTAATTTTTGAGGAAGCAACAAACTGTTTTTCTCAGCTGATCAATTTTCCATTCCCACTAGTCGTGTACAAGAGTGCCAATTTCTCTAGGTCCTCACCATCTATTATAGTTTTAACCTGAACTGTCCTCCAAGATCCTCATGTGTTCGGAAGTGGGGATGCGGAATGTACTTGGAAATCGGAGGTGGTGTGCTCATCAGTGGGTCAGTACACTGAAGAGGTAATAGTTGACAGTGTCCGGAGGTGGGACCCAACTGAAAGAGGCAGATCACTGGGATCACGCCCTGGAAAGGTTTTGCTGCCTTCTGGCTCCTCCTTTCTCTCTGTACTTCCTGGCTGCCGTGAGGCAAACAGCTCTTTTCTGCCATACCCTTCTACCATGCTATTGTGCTTTGTATGACAGACAACATGAACAAAATCTGTCTAAAACTGTGAACGAAAATAAACCCCTACTCCTGTAAGTTGCAGGTGGCAGGCATTTTGTCCCAGTCATAGGAAAATGACTAACACACCATTATTTGTAACTTGCTGTATTTTTTATTAACCTAATGTTCATCATGAGATATGTCACTGTGGTTTTGATTTGTACTTTTGTAGTGATTAATTATGTTGATTATCTTTCCATATGCTTGTTAACCATATTTAAATTTTCCCTGGAAAAAAACTCTACGTATGAGATAT
This sequence comes from Dinomys branickii, assembly GCA_004027595.1. NCBI lineage: Eukaryota > Metazoa > Chordata > Mammalia > Rodentia > Dinomyidae > Dinomys > Dinomys branickii. Next base: position 30,512 of record PVLD010017135.1, read on the forward strand.
CTATAATACTTTGGATAAATAATATGTACTATGTAATATATATTTATAACACTAGGTCTTGATAAGAGATACAATTTGCAAACATTTTCTCCCATTCTGTGAGTTGTCTTTTCAGTCTCTTGATAGTAGGATTTGATGTACAAAAGTTTTCATTTTATAACATCTTTTTCTGTTTTTCTTTCTTTTTTTTTTTTTTTTGTACCAGGAAATGAACCCAGAACCTGTGTTGCTGAGCTGTATCTCTGGCCCTTTAACTTCTTTAGAAAAACATAATGGCATAAATTAATATAATGAACATATGATTTATGTAGGTAAAGGGAAGAAATCTTGTGATTTGAAACAACATAGGTGAACCTGAAGCCATTATACTAAGTGAAATAAGCCAGGCACAAAAAACACAATGCCCTCCAGGGTTTGGATAGGGTCTTCCAAAGCCCCACCTGTTAAAGGACTGATACCCTTTGTGTAAAAGTTGGGAAATGGTAGAACCTTTAAGAGGTGGGTCCTGATGGGGGTCTTTAGATCATTCTAACAGGCATTTTTTCAAGGTGATTGTGGGATCTAGGTCTCTTCCTCTGTCTTCTTTTACTAGCTCATGGTGTAAGTGGTTTGCTCTGTGATGCGCCCCTGGCCACTTTCAGTGGTTGCCGAAAACTTAGAGTCACATGATCTTAGAGTGAAATCATCAGAAGAACCCTGAGGCAAATGAACCTTTTCAGTTTGTAAGTTAATTGTCTCAGGTATTTTGTTCACGTTATAAAAGACTGACTAATAAACTACATATATACATGGAATCTCAAAAAATTAAAACTCACTGGGGTTGGTGGTATATGCTTGTAATCCCAACACTCAGGAGACTCTGGCAGGAGAATCACCATAAATTTAAGGCCAGCTTAGGCTACAGAGTGAGTTCAAGCCCAGCCTGAATGACAGAGTGAGACTCTGTCTCAAAAGCAAAAAAATAAATAAATCAATAAAACTCATAAAAATGGAGTACAATGATGATTACCTATGGATTATTTTGGTAGAATTAGAGATAAATTGGTCAGAGGACATACAATTTCAGTTTCAGAAGAAGGATAAGTTCCAGAGATCTATTGTATATCATGGTAACTATAATTAGTGATAAAATACTATGTACTTGAAAATTGACAAGAAAATAGATTTAGGTATTGTTACTACAGAAAAGGTAAGTGAAGTAATATATTTGTTAAATTGCTTGATTTAGCCATTTTACAATGTACTCATATATAAAATGTCACTTGTACACCACAAATATATGCATAATTTTTATTGATCAACTTTTTAAAAATAAAGATTTTATACAAATTTTAAAGATTGATTTATTTCCATTTCATGAAAGCCAAAATCTGGAAACAATCCAGGTGTTCACCAAGTAGCTAAAATAACTTGCTGTGGTCACACAGCTAGTAAACGGTAATACTGGAATTTGAACATAGGCAGTCTCCTAGAATCCAAACGCTTAAGCACTATCCTCTGTGGTCTTTCATATTTGACAATAATATCTCAGATAGAGGTAAAAGTGTTCTCTCCATTGGAAGGAAGAGGGACAGATACAAGGATAAAACATTAACCAGGAGGGACACTGAAACCCAAAGGTCAAAGCTAATTAAAATGACAGGATCAGCAAAGCCATACCACAATGATCATGGTACTTACTATTCCACATATGTAGTAAAAGGATCCATTAAGACATAAATGCATGATTATTGCGGTCAATAACCAGGAAAACCCAATCTCTCTTTTAGGGAGATAGAGAAATAGTTCATTTTGAGAAAAAGATGCAAAAATAGTAAAAATATAGGTTAGGACCAAACTGACTGCCTACCTCTACCGTCCCTTCTCCAACCTTATTGGCAGAGTAGGGAACAAGATTCTAACCACCAGGAAACAGCATGAACACAGGACTTTGCCTCAAGGCTCAGAGCCAGGTCTGCCATTGTGAGACCAGATATGAGGCAGAAACCAAAGACTTTCTACCACCAGAGTTTATAGGCAGAGCCCTTAGATCTGTCTAGCTGCAGACAGAGACTTGTGGACTGGTGGAACACACGTAAGGTTGGGCCTGCATCATTGCTAGTCTTGGAGTGGCCTACGTCATTGCCACCCCACTGTCCCAGACTGTGAAGGTCTCTGTGACTGTGAGACTCAAGTGAAACCCAGCTTAATGTCAGTCTTGGTGAGCAAGCCTGTCTTTCGCTACTGTTCTCCAAGTTTGAGCATCATACTATTCCGAGGCCAGTGCTCACAGATGGAGCCTGTAGATTGACCCTGTACTAGGCAAAGACTGCACCCTGGTGGGTTAGATTTTAATTTCAGCCTGTATTACCACTAGCTGTGGTGTGGGCCTGACTGCACACTTGAGGGGCTATTCAGGTCCTTGCTTCTGTGAGACTTACGTGCAACTCAACTTAGCATCAGCCTTGGTGGTCAAGGATTACACTCCCCAGTAGCACCCCAACTAGCACTCCAGGCCTATGCATGGCACTGTGTGGAGCAAAGCTCCATTCTGTGACAGTGAAAGTAGTCAGCATAGGACTTTGTCTTGACACTCAGGGCCAATCTAGAGAAGACTGACATTGGGCAAATCCTAACAGTCCCTAATCACAAGCCAGTGCTTACAGGTACGGTCACTGCAATAGCCCCAGAGCCAGATGGAGACATGCAGCTCCATCTACTGCACCGACAGTCCAGCTAGCATCACTTGCAGCTGGTTGTAATATTCTGGTGCTTAGCCCAGTTCAGTAATGGGCAGCTCATAGATGAGGCAGGAGGGTTGCAAATTCAAACCTCACTCAGGTGTCTTAGGGACTTAGCAAGACTATGCCTCAGCCTTGCACAGTTCTAGGATTGCAGCTTTATGCCACCACACTTGCCATAATGCAAAACTTCATTACTCAGTTTTTTTACTTGATATTAGTCTGCTAAATTTTACAAATTACTTTAGTAGATGATAATTGAAATGAGAAAAGATTTTTCAGATAAGACTTCCCAAAGCACAGGAAATCAAAGTAAAAATAGACAAATGGAGTTGCAGCAAACTAAAAAACTTGTGCTCATCAAAGGAAATAGTCAACAACCTTCAGAGTAAGGAGACAATCTAGGAATGAGCAAAAATATTTGCAAACTCTACTTCTAACAAGGTTTTAATATATACAACATATGGAAAATTTAAAAGACCCATACCTGAAAGCCAAACAATCTTATTTAAAAATGGACAATAAACAGACAGCTTTAAAAAGGAGGCAAAAAACACTCAACAGGTACATGCACAACGTGTTCAATATAATGAGTCATCAGAAAAGAGCAAATCGAAACAATCAGGAAAAAGCACCTCACTCCAGTAAGAGCGGCAAGTATAAAACAGATAAAGAAAAGTAAGTGCTGGAGAGAATGTGGAGAAAAGAGAACACTTGTACATTGTTTGCAGGAACATAAACTATGTTAGTACAGCCTGTTATGTAAAGTGGCATGGCTATTTCTAAAAAAATTTAAAACAGAACTACCCTGTGATCCAGCCATCCTGCTGCTGGATGTATACCCAAAGGAATCCACACCCTCACATTCACTGCAAAATTAGTCACAATAGCTAAGAAATGCAAAAAAACCTAAGTGTCCATGGACTGATAAATGGATAAAGAAAATGGACTACATATACCAGTGGAATGCTATGCAGTCTTTAAACAGAATTCATTTATGAGAACACAGATGCACCAGCAGGACATTATGTTAAGCAAAGTAAAGCAGGGATAGAAAGACACTGCGTAATCTCATGAATATGTGGAATCTAAAGATGTTGTTCTTGTGGAAGTTAAAAGTGGAATAGTTGCCACAGGTCTGGAGGATTATGGATGGAAACGATGAAAGATTTCCCATGAGTGCTAAGTTGCAGTTAGCCATGAGGAAGCAGCTCTGGTACATAACTGCATGGCAAGTTGACAGCAGATAATGTGCACAGCAGAGCCCGGAAAGCTAGAAGAAAGCACAGATACGTAACTCACGCTGTGGATATATGTACGCTGAATCCGCTTAGCCAGTGTATACGTGCAGTGACACACCATAGTATCACTTTAATATGTGCCATTTTTTGTTTTTTTTGTGTATGAGTTAAAATTTAACTAAAATTTAAGTAAATTTAAGTTAAAAAGATAATTTAAGGAATTGATAGCATAATAATTGATTCACATTTTATTACCAATTTTCCCAAGGAAGGTAAAGTGATTGACATTGAAAGAATATTGAAGAAATCTAGAAAGCAATAAGTAGCAGAGAAGGAGGGGCAAGTCTTGGCAACTACCTACTATTTTATATTTAAAAATTGCCTAAGTAGGCTAAAAAAGGATGCTGTTGTCAGAATAGGAAGTGGGCTATGCCTCAGAAGCATTTGCTTTCCTCTCCATTCCTCCTCAACATTTGACTGGACTTTCATTCCTCTGCCTCAGTAAAGGATGACTTTAAAGGTCAGAGCTGTTGATGTGCCAACTGAGAGAACGAACGCAGGGGATGAAGCAGACTAGGGTGGCAAGCCTCATGCTTGCAAAATATCTTCCCCTTAGCCTGGGACAGCATCTTTTACAAATTAAGAGTGACACTACCATTTTGCCTCACCTGCTTGGTCTCATGGGCTTGGATTCACCATGCAGAGGAGCTAAGGCTTAGATTGACACCTAACCCACATCCCCCATGGCAATATCCCACTGTCAGCATTGTTAGATTTACTTTGGTTTTCTTCATCTTTTTTTCTTGCCTTTAGTAAATCTGGACATACTTTAGACCAATTTAAAACAGCCTTTATGTTATGTGACTTTAGATAACTTCACTTCTCTCTTGTCAAGCAGATACCATGTTTATTTCAAGCAATTTCTTTTTTAAAAAACCTTGTATCTATTATCTATTCATTTTATTAGTACATGTTAGCAGTATGCAATATTTACATGCTCCCTGTGAAGTTGGTACATGAGCATAACACATGTTAATTGCTTTTTTCTTTTCTGTTTCCTTTCCTCCCTCCTTTTCCCTCCTCTCTCCATCTTATGCTCACCTACCCATTTGAAAAACATCTATCTTTCCACTTCCTATTATCTATATATTTTTTGGCTCTTTATTTATAATTTGGGTTTTTCATAAGCAATTTTCTTTATGATACAACTTCCACTGATAGTTTAACTTCATTTAGCTCTACTTGTCTGAATAAAAGTTTGTTTTCAATTGGTGATTTAAGCTACATGATTTATCTTATTGGCCCATCAGAAACCAGACAAGAGACAGGATACTTGATAGTGATTTAATAAGTGAATTAGAACAGCACCACTGATTTATATCAGTTTGATTGAAAAACCTACATTTCATGCCTCTGAAGATACAGAAATATGACAGAGAGGGTTAAGTCTATATGGCATAGACAATGATTCAATGTATTAACATACTGTGAAGAAAGCACCATTTCTTCTTACTAGACATTAGCCAATCATCTAATTAATTGGTTAAAAACACTTTTCACAAACCTTGAAAAATTGATGGTGTGAAAGTTTCCTTTCAATATCAAATTTTAAATTCGGTCTAGAACCCATTTCAATATCCTTCTATTGTTATTTCTACTAATTTTGTGAATGTAGTCTTGGACTGTTTTTTATTTTTTTACTGTGTTTCTGAAAATCATGTATAATTGTGTGCAGAAATAATCTTCTACCATGAAAGAATTACATGTGCTTCTGCGGAGTTCTTGACAGCAGTGACAATTTCAGATCAACTCAGTACAATTTTAAGCAACTAAGTACTCTGTTTGTCAGTAGGGGCTGGATTCCAAATCCTTTCTCTCTAAATCTTAAACTCTTTCAAAAGAGGTGCTCAGCAACTGAAACTCCCACCTATTTCCTCTAGAAAGGCTCAATACTTATTAGTCAATGGATAGATATTATAAACATTATAGGCCTTCAGGTCTTAACTGTATAGCCAAGCATGAAGCAACCACAAATAATACATAAAGAAATGGGCATGAATATGTTGCAATAAAACTTTATTAACCAAGACAGGAGGTGAGAAGGAGAACATGGTTGAATAGAGGAGGAGTCACATAGGAGAGATTCAGAGAAAATCAACTAAAAATGTAGCTCTCTCACAGTCATTCCTATCCTCACTGGAACAATTCCTCTATCCTTCCCATTTTAAGACTTTGGCTTTTCGATAACTTACCTATCATATTGTCTCCTCTCAGAAGCAAGTTCTGATGACCACAGAGCTTTCCTTAACCACAAAGTGAAATACCTTCTCCAGTATCTTACCCTTACTCTTACAAAATATCCTCTGAAAATCTGCAATTCTAAACCTTCAATTCAACTGAAAGTACTTCAGAAAAAACAGAACCCCCTTTAATCTTCTCTCATCTGCCACTCTTCTCCCCTCCAAGCCAACCCCTTGGGGCCTAACATTACGCATCTAACCACCTCCCATTCTCTCCACTCCACCTCAGCTACTGCACTCCAGAGCACCCACAAATAATAAGCTCTCATAGTGTACACGAAGAATAGACAAAAAGGGCAAAAATAACTGCAAGGACTATCATAAATAAGTATTATAATATTTAGTTGATGGATGCTATAATAAATACAAGCATTTCTTCTGGCAAAGCATAGGAACAAAGAAAAAAACCCTTAATGTAAATATTACAGAAGAAATAAATACCAACACCAGATACACAAAATTGCAAGTTATTCACAGTAACATAACATCCTAGTAAAAATCTCCATATAGGCCACAAGCTCTACTCAAGACTCTAGTCCTCAACATGCAGGAATCCACCTCCCATAAAAAGAGAGCCATACATAATTTTAAAAGTTACGATATAAAGATATAAATGCAGATATACATATCCATATATAAACAAACAAGTAAACACAGCTACAAGTAGCAGAATGGGGAAACAAAGAAATAGAATATACGTGAACCCTCCCTCTCCAAATACCCCGAGGCGGAGCAAGGAGCCTAAAATGTAGAAGAAAATAAATATCAGGTAGAAGAAATATGTGAAAAGTTCTTAGAATTGATGAAGAAAATAGATTAGTTCAAAGAGGAAATGAACCAAAAATTCACAGTAATTATACTTAATATACCCATGGTGAATTTCAGGGAGGTAGATAAAAGACTATTTGAGCTGACCAAAACAGTTCAAAATTTGAACGACAGATTCTACAAGGGGAGGGAATCCTCAAAAATATGTCAGACAGAAATACCTGAAATAAAAATCTATAGCACTCACACATTCCAGAAATTACCAATGTTAAGACAGAGTGTCTGATGTTGAGAACAAAATAATGAAATAAAATAAAGAGCTCAGAGAAATCAAAAAGAAAAGAAGAAAACAAGGTAAGATTATCCGACAGCTACTAGATGACAACAAGAGAGGTAATACAAGGCCAATTACAGTTGGAGAAAAACAAGGTAACAGATGCTTCGTTAGCATGCTTTTAGAAATCAAGGAATAGAATTTCCCAAATGTAAGAGTTAAAAACACACGTAAGCAATACTTACAGAACACCAAACAATTACAATGAAAGGAGAAGCTCACCAGGGAATATCCTCATTAAATACAGAGATATATTTTTAAAACCCAGAATTTTAAAGGCAGCTAGAGAAAAACAAAAAATCACATACAAAGGTAAACCAGTTAGAATCACAGCTGACTTAGTACAAATCCTGAAGTGTAGAATAACTTAGAGTGAAGTATTTCAAACCTTAAGAGGCCAGGAATACAGCTCAGTGGCATAAGAACCTGCCTGGCAAGCACAAGTTCCTGAGCTCGATTCCTGGTACAAAAAAACCAAACCCCCCCACCCCAAAAACAAACAAACAAAAAGAAAACCCTTTTGAGCAAATAACTTCCAACACAGATTAACTTACTGAGCAAAGTTATCTTTCAAAACAGATGGAGAAATAAAGTCTTTCCATAAAAAAGACCAGCTCAGAAGATAAGTGAGTACTAAACCAGTGCTAGAAAAACTACACGTGTTCTTGATAGAAATAATTAATTTAACATAGCAAAAAACATAGAGAAAAATTGCAAAATCAGTAAGTAAATAGTAACAAAATTTAGGAAAAGAAAAACAAAGGATTGGAAAATAACCAACAACTCCTATACAACCTGAGTCATAGAAGAAATCAAAGAAGAAATTTAAAAAGTTCTGGAAGTTAGTGGCAAAGACTGTACAACTCATTGGAACTTCTGGGACACTGTGAAAGCAGTCCTAAGAGACAAATTCATCTCAATCAAAGTACACATTAAGAAAACACAACAAGCCCAAATAAATAACTGTATGAAAAATTTAACATACTTGAAAAACAGTCAATAAACCAACCCCAACCCAATATTAAGGAGGGAAATTATAAAGATGAAAGCAGAAATCAATGAAATTGAGACCCCCCCAAAAAAAAAAAACTGGGGAAAAAAACCAATGAATCAAAGAGCTGGTTCTTCAAAAGAATAAATAAAATAGGTAAATCCTTACTCAAATTTACTAAGCAGAAGAGAGAATAGACTCATATCAATGCAATTAGAAAAGAAAAAGGTGAAATCAAAACAGATTCTGTGGAAATCCAGAAGAGAGTAACTACTGTGAAAAATTATATTCCAACAAATTAGCAAATTTTCAAGAAATAGATAGATTTTTAGGCTCATAAAAACTACCAAAAGTATCCCAAGAAGGCACAAATATATTCAAGAAGCCAATAGTAAACAAGGAAATTGACTCAGGAATAAAGACTCTACCAACTTAAGAAAGGCTAGGATCTGTTGGATTTATTGCCAAATTCTACAAAAATCTTTGAGGATTTTATATCACCAATACTTCTTAAGCTCTTGAAAGAAATTAAAAGGGATGGACTGCTCCAAAATTCATTTATGGAAATCAGTATCACCCAGATCATAAAACCAGCTAAAAACCCAACTAAAATAGGGAATTACAGGCCAATCTCTTTAATGAACAAGGGACAGAAAGCCTCAATAAGTTATTGGCAAATAGAATGCAGCACATTATCAAAAAGATCATACATCATGATCCGGTGGGTTTCATCCCAGAGATGCACGGATGGTATAACATATGTAAGTCAGTAAATGTAATACATCACATAAGAAGGAGCAAGATCAAAAAAACCATATGATCATATCAATAGACACAGAAAAGGCTTTCAACAAAACACAACACTGTTGTGATAAAATCCTAAAGAAAACAGGTATAGAAGAACCATACTTGAATATTATACAGGTGATTTATGACAAACCAATAGCCTGCATCAGACTAAATGGGAAAAAAATAAAAGTAATCCCTCTAAAATCAGGGAAAAGAGAAGGATGTCCATCTTCTATTCAACATAGTACTTAAAATATTAGCCAGTGCAACTAGGGAAGAGAAAGGAGTACAAGCAATACATATAGGAAAAGAAGAACTCAAATTATCCTTATTTGCTAATGACATGATACTCACCATAGAATACCCAAAGAATTCCACCCAAAACTCTCAACATTAATAACTAACTTCAGCAAAGTAGCAGGATACAAGCTCAAAACACAGAAATCATTAGCATTTGTGTATACCAAAACCAGAATAGGATGAGAAGGATATTACAAAAACAATACTATTTCCAGTAGGTTCAAGAAAAATGAAATATCTAGGAATTAGTCTAACCAAGTAAATGGAAGATCTCTACAAAGCAAACTACAACACCCTGAAGAAAGAGACTGAAGAGCACATCAAAAAATAGAAATATGTCCTCTGTTCCTGGATAGGCAGAACAAGTATTGCCAAAATGGCCATACTTTCAAAACTGTTGTACAGATTCAGGCAGCCCCAATCAAAATACCAACAGTGTACTTTACATATCTAGAGAAAACAATCCTATAACTTATATGGAATCAGAATAGATCCAGAAGAGCCAATCAGAAAAAAAAAAGGCAGCATAGCAATATCTGACTTCAAGCTATACTGCATAGTCATAGTGATAAAAACAGCATGGTACTGGAACTAAAACAGATACACAGATCAATAGAACAGAATTGAGGATACAGAAACCTCACTATAAACATTCATCTCTCTGATTTTTGACAAAGGGGCCAAAAGCATGTTTTGGAGGAAAGACAGCCTATTCAACAAGTTGTGTTGGGAAAACTTGTTATCTGTTTATAGAAGAATAAAACTGGACCCTAATTTCTCACCGTATACTAAATAAAAATCAAAATAGGTCAAGGATCTAAGCATTAAAACAGAAACATTAAATCTTTTCGAAGATAAATTAGGTAAAACACTTGAAGACATAGGTGTAGGAAAGGATTACTTAAACAGAACCTCACCTGCTCAAGAAATGGCAGGAATCAACAAGCAGGATTACATCAGACTAAAAAGCTTCTGTACAGCAAGAGAATCAGTCAGTAGAGTGAAGTTATATCCCACAGAATGGGAAAAAATTTTGTCCGCTACTGCTGAGACAGAGGATTTGTCTCTAGAATATAGGAAGAAATAATAAATAAAACAATAAATCAATAAATAAACAAACCTCCTAAAATGAAAGACCCAGTCAAGAAATGGGTAATAAAACTGAAAAGTCACAGTGGAAGAAATACAATGATTAACAGATGTAGGAAAAAATGTTCAACATTTCTGGGCATTACAGAAATGCAAATTAAAATGACACCAAGATTCCACCTTATTCCAGAAAGACTGGCAATCACTAGGAAATAAAAAAAAAATGTTGGTGTGCCTGTGGTTAAAAAAAAAAAAAAAGCACCCACCTTCATTGTAGAGGGAATGTAAATTAGTACAACCATTCTGGAAATCAGTATGGAGATCTTTAGTAGTACTAAAATTAGAAATTCCATGTGACCCAGCCATAACCCTGTTAGGTATCTTCCCCAAAGTACTGAAATTTTGTGCTACAGTGATACATGCATAGTAATGTTTATCGCAGCACAATTTGTAGTAGCTAAATCCTGGAAAGAAGCTTGTATATCCATCAAAAGCTGACTGTATAAGCAAAATATGGTATCTATATATAATGGAATACTGCTCATCTATAAAGAATGACAAATTTGAGTCACTCGTGGGGAAATGTATGCACCTGGACAACATAATATTGAGTGAAATAAATCAGACACACAAGATTAAACACCAGATTAAATACCAATGCTATATATGATATTTGGCTCTCTCCTTGGAATGAGGCACAGTACAAAGTAAATGATACAGGATTGACAGAAAGCAACAAGGGGAGAGATCGCTAGCAATAGGGAAAGGATTCAAGAGAGCTAGGGCGAGGGGTGAGGAGGAGAGGAAGGGGGGGTAAGATGAAGAAAGATGTGTCATGTACATGAATTTAATAATTCTAATTAATGTAGATGCTATATACCATGGCATGAACTAACACAAATAATAGGAGCAAGTATGAAAAAGGGTATAAGGGACCCCTGGGGGTGCCGGGGAGAGGCAGGGAGGAGGGGGAGAAACAAGCTGTAGTATGTACGTTGAATAATTCCCAAGATGATTGTAAACTGCGTGAATTGCAAACATGTAGTAATAAAATTGAAAAGAAATCAACAGGAGGTGGCCTGAATATGGCCCGTGCTTTTCATAGTTTGCCAATTTTGCCATAGAAAAAAGTAGCTCCATATGTCCACACACCTCCATATCTGCCTTGCTATACCCAAACCTCACACAGTAATTGTCTGCTTTCTTTTTAGTTCATAATTACATTCAAATAGATGATTTTTATACTTTACTCAGTGATAATAGTTCTTCTGAGTGAGTGGGTTAGTCTAAGCTGTCCAGCGCACTATAACCTGAAATGCAAGCGCACATTTTTAGATTTTGGACCAAGAAACTCCATGAGAGGAAAAGCCATTAATTCTAATAAAAGTTAGAATTTTTACTGCTCAAAATCGGAATAACTATCTGTATGATGTCATAAGAAGGATACTATAATTATAACCTTTAAATGTATAATTTCCTTCTGGATTAGCTATCAAAATCCTGGAAATTGCCTTCTATATTCACGTTCATAAAATCCTAAGTATTTAGTGAACAATTTATGTCTTTGCTACTTGACAACCTCGAGGGTTACAAAATTAAATTATTCATAGTTTAACAGCCGAAGCAAGATATTTACAGAAATGACCCTGCTCTCTGTGAATGCTTCCCAGCCCATTCTTCTCTACTGTCACTGGTTACACTGTACAGAATTTGACACTTATGAGCTAGGTCACGTGCTATACGACTACTTAAGTGCAGAGAAGATTTCTCAACCA
>PVLD010017136.1:0-42813 GCA_004027595.1 Dinomys branickii
CCCAATCCAGAAATGGGCATCTGAGATGAATACACAATTCTCAGACAAAGAAATACAAATGGCAAATAAATATATGAGAAAATGTTCCACATCCTTAGTCATTCGAGAAATGCAAATAAAAACAACATGGAGATTTCATCTCACCCCAGTAAGACTGGCCAGTATGAAAAAGTCATCTAATAACAGATGCTGGCGAGGCCGTGGAGAAGTAGGGACTCTATTACACTGCTGGTGGGAATGCAGACTGGTGGAACCACTGTGGAGAGCCGTTTGGAGATTTCTCCGCAAACTAGGTCTAGAGGTTCCATTCAAACCAGCTATTCCTCTTCTGGGTATTTTTCCAGAAGATCTAAAAACATCATATCACTCTGACATATGTGCACCCATGTTTATAGCAGCGCAATTTGTAATAGCTAAAATATGGAAGCAACCCAAGTCTGCATCCACAGAAGACTGGATTAAAAAATTGTGGCCTTTTTATATAATGGAATATTATTCAGCTATAAAGAAAGACAGTTCTGAGAACTTTGTAGGCAAGTGGTCAAAACTGGAGTCCATACTCATAAGTGAAATAAATCAGCGATACATGTGCAGGCAACGCATTGTATCACTGGTGTGAGAACCCGAGCGTGGGAATATAAACTAAGAGAGATGAAGGAAATCTGTTCAAAAACAAAGAACAGATTTGACAAGGGAAAGGAGAAAAGAAAGAGACAAAAATGTATGTATGTATATATGAATATACATATATGCAGGAGGGCTAACATGGTTCTACTATTGTATTATATCACTTAATGCTAAGGAATAATTGATGACGGGTTATTTGATCAATATTGTATGTCTGTATGTATTATCCTGAACACACATTTCGAAGATATCAATATGCAAAGCAGCAACTATTGGTGGTTTTGTTGTTGTTGTTGTTGTTTGCCTGTTTTGTTTTCTGTCTTTGGATGTTCGGTTTTTGTGTTTTTCTGTTGTTGAGGATAAATGGTCTGACCAATTTTGCATGTCTGTATATGGGTTCATATATTTACACTTTGAAGATATCAATGGATAAAGCAATAACCACTGTTGAGACCATGTCACCTTGTCTATATATCAGTTGTGATTGTACTATTTTTTATGCTAATTGGTGTCTGTTTGTTAATATGTTTCTGTACTTTTATTTTTTTAAAAAAATAAAAATAAATAAATAAATAAAAAAGAAAAGAAATAGTCAAGAACTATTGGAAGGATTATGTGAACTTGGTCTCTTGGTTTGGAGGATGGGATTAGTTTCTGTGGCTGGAGTTCTTACTAGCCCTTTAGAGAACATAGAAAAAGGAAAGAAGTAGAAAATAAAAGAGAAAAAAGTAAGATGAAGAAGAAAAAGAAAAGAAAAGGAGAGAGAAAGAAAGAAAAAAGAAAACAAATTGAGAGCAAAGAGCCAGTTACTGAGTCTTGGGTTCTTTCTCAGTTGTTTGCTGGTCCTGCAAAGGACTCAGTCACCTGTTGGTTCAAAATGTTATTGTTGCTTTGAACTTTTCACACCACTGTCTTTCCTGTCATTGCTATGTGCCCTTGTTGAGACTCCACCATGTTGCTGGTGTTCTTTTTGGCTCTAGGCCTTCCCAAGCAGTTCATCTCAGTTCTGGAAATAGCAAGGGGGAATCCAGTTTGGGGCCTCTGGTGTGGTTCATCTAGGTTTTGGCAGTGGGAGGGGCTACTCTCCTCCATGATATTCACCTGGGTAGCCCCTGTGCTTTCACACCGCAGTGGAGAGATAGTGGGAGTAATGTTTTGGTATTGAAGATAAATATTCTTAGATAATTTTGTTGAATTTTTTACTAAAAATTTGTGTATTTTAATTAATTATGATTAATTCTTCAAATGAAAAGTTTTTAATTCTGTTTATTAACTTTTCCACATCTTTACATAATAAAATAAATCAGATAAATGTTTTCCCTAAACATGATTACATAATATGCTTATCTTTTCCTGTAATTCATGTTTATTTATATTTTTTTCATTTGTTACAATGAATGTATTTGGAAAAGTACAACTGAATTTTATATAACTATAATATAGCAAAATCATTATATTTTCATTTATTTTTTATTTGTAAAGATAAAGAACAAAAACACATTAATGAACAGACATAAACAATGCAACACCCAGACAATAGAAGCAATACAGAGTTTCAAACAAGGTGATAGAAAATTGACAATAGATATTGTACTGCATATTGTTATCTTCAAATTGGTTACTTAGTTAAAACAATATAGGGATTTAAAGTTGATCAAACAATTAATGGTTCCTTTAAATAAAGCAATAGCAGTTGCTAGTACAACTCTCTCAGTTATCTTGTGTGTGTGTGTGTGTGTATATATATATATGTATATATATATATATATATATATATATTTCCCTTCTTTCATTTTCTCTTTTCTCTCATCCCAGTTTTTCCATCACTTTGAACAGTTTCTTTCTCTTTCACAATATCTATTATGCTTTTCAGATTTTATTTACTCTTTGACGTTCCTACCCTAGTGAGACAATACATTATTTACACACGCAGATCTGATTTATTTCACTTATGAGTAGGGACTCTAGTGGTATCCATTTACCTATGAAATCCTCAAGTTTATCTTTCTTTATAGCTGAATAATATTCCATGATGTAAAAATACCACATCTTTTTTCACCCATTGTTCAGTTAGGCATGTGAGTTGCCTCCATGATTTAGCTATTACAAATTGAGCAGCAATAAACATGGGAGAATATGTATTTCTGTGGTATGATATTTGTAGTTCTTCTGGAAAAATACCCAAAAGGGAAACAGCTGGGTTGAATGGGATCTTTAGTCCTAGTTTACTGAGAAATCTCCAGACCGATTACCATAGGGGCCGCACCAGTCTACACTCCCACCAGTAGTGGAGAAGTGTTCCTTTTTCCACATAGCCTCATCAGCATTTGTTATTGTTTGATTTCTTGACGATAGCCATTCTCTCGGGGGTGAGATGAAATCTCAGTGTTGTTTAAATTTGCATTTCTCAATGACTAATGATGCTGAACATTTTTTCATGTGTTTTCATTTACATTTTTTCATGTGAGAAGTGTACCTTCATCTCAGATGCCCATTTTGGATTGGGTCTTTAAATTTGGGGGGGATGATTTTTTTTAGTTCTTTATATGTTATAGGTAGAAGTCCTTTCTCTGAGGGACAGTTGGCTAAATTTTTTCCCGATTTGTGGGTTTTCTTTTTATTCTGTTGGTTGTTTCTCTAGATGTGCAAAAACTTTTCAATAAGATGAGTCCTAGTTATTGATTCTTTGGAGTATTTCCTGTGCACTTTGGTTTTTGTTTATGAACTCTTTGTCTATCCTTATGCTTTAAGATTTTTACTTTCTCTTCCAGTAGATTTAGTTTTTCTGTTTTAATATTTAAATCTTTGATCCATTTTGATTTGAGTGTGGTGCATGGTGATAGACATGGGTCTAGATTCAGCTTTCAGTATGTGGCCAGCCAGTTTTTCCTGCACCATTTATTAGAGAGGCTGTCTTTCTTCCAGTGAATTTGTTTGGCTCCTTTGTCAAAAACAAGTTGGCTGAGTGTGTTTGTGGCTGTGGCCAAACCTTCCAGTCTGTTCCATTGATCCTCAGGTCTGTTTCTTTGCCAATACCATGCTGATATTATCACAGTGGCCTTGTAGTAATTTCCAGTCAGGGATTGTGATGCCACCTGACTTTATATTTTCAAATTTTAGCAAGTGTCACTATCATTACTTTAATATTATTTTATTTAATTAGTCATTTAAAGAATAATAATACTCTGAAGCATATGCAATTTTACTTTTATTTCTAATTTTTTTCTAATTTTACTTATATCTTTTATTTAAAATAGTAATAAGATGCCGTTTTAAAAGATATCTAAACCAAAGTAGAATCCTAAGAAAATTCATAATAAAATACCTTCAAATTATATATTCCTTATAAGTAAATTTTTGTGTAATTTAAGTAAATGAATTCAAAATGCATAGAACTATCAATAAAAGATTTCATTTTTCCAATACTATTTTTATTAATTCTCTTTGTAGTTGATGCAATACCCTTATAGTTTAGTCAGGCTTCTCTTTGCTGAACAAAACACCTGACACTTGGAACATAAAGGAGAGAATTATTTACATCATTGTTTCAGAGGTTTTAGTCCACGGCCACCTGGTTCCAAAGTAAACACCACAATGGAGGAAAGTTATAGCAAAGCTGCTTAGTTTATGGTGGACAGAAAACAAAGCAGGAAAGCAGCCTGACAGAGGATGGGTCCAGGGACTGGGTTTGTTTCTCTATTTCCTGCCCCTATGATGCATAACACGCCCAGAAGGAGACTTTGTTCATCTCCTACAGGACTCCACTCCCAAGTGACTCAATCTGACACTTAACCTTAATCCGCACCTTGCTCAACATGACACATAAACATATGTCTTTATACCATATTAATCTCCAAATAATGGCAATAAGAAATTGATAATTCCACCTAACATGATATAAATGGTACATGAACATCCAACAGCAGAATAATTCCTATTGCAAAGCCTCAGTGATTTTAGCATGGTCCAGAAGTCCAATTCAAAGTTCCTTCTGAGATCTCATGCAAACTTTTAGCTGTGAACCCCTGTAAAAATTAAAAACAAGTTACATACTCCCTATATACAATGACACAGGGTAAACTTTCTCATTCTAACTGGAAGAAATAGCAGGAAATGAAAAAGAATAGGACCAAAGCAAGACTGAAACTCGCAAGCAGCTACTGTAGCACTATGTTTGGCATCCAGATCAGGTGCTAAGATGCAGTAATGTCCATAAGCCCCAAGAATGCAACGGCCTTCCTGGTTGTAGCACACGTATTTTCTCTCTCTTGGTCTGGATCTAGTTGCTGCCTGTGACTTTTTCTTCTATATCATCATGTCTTTATCTCTAAATTCACAGGGTCTCCTTTGTACCTTCATTTCATTTACATGGCTTTAAACATACACCTTTCCGCGGCACACAGCTTGGTCTCTCGGGTCTTGTTTTGAAATGCAAATGAAGCATCCATGACTCCACAACTCTTGCATTCTTCTTGCCTACATGGCCAGCATCACATGGACCGTGTCAATGTCTGTTACCAATTCAACAAATAGACGAGCCCCATTGAATCATGGTGCCACAACCTCTGAGTGTGGGTATGCCTGAGCTTGATGAAAAATCTCAGGAAGTCAATCCTCTAAAAGGCTCTTCTCATACAGTGGGTACAGTAACTTTATTTTCAAATGAAATGCTTATACTTTTGCAATCAATGGAATCCTTCTTCTTGTCCCAGTTCAAAGTACTCAGTTCCTTTTCAGCGGTGCTAATCTCTTTAGTAACTATTCTTCCTTAACTTCCAGGTCATTCATTTAGGCCAACATTGAAGTTTTTCAAATACTTCTGCACTGTTTTTGCTCCTGGTCACACTATAAATTTGTCTAAAAATAGCAGGCAGTACTAGACAGCCTGAAGTTTGGGCTGTCTTGAAATTTCTTCCATCACATCAAGTAATCTATAGCTCTTAAGCTCCATTTTCTGCAGAGTATCAGGACATGAGGAAAATGCAGAAAAGGTCAGTACCCAAAAGTAACACACATGTCCTGTAATTCAGTTCCAACAGACTCCACATCTGAAACATCATGAATATGACCTTTACTGTTTATATTTCAATAAGCATTCTGGTGTTTGGATCCCTGACTAGAACCATTCTTTGAGTTCTGCTCATTGTATTCTATTGCTTCTCTGGACCCCATCTCCAAACCTTTCCAAACTCCTCTCACAAAACTGCATCAAAGGCTTCTGAGTGGTGAGATAAAATATAGTCACAGCAAGTACCCTAATATTTTTAGTAACCTTTTTTGTATTAGTCAGGTTTTCTTGTGGTGACACCCACAACTTTAAGGGGGAGAGAATTATTTGCATTACTATTTCAGAGAATTTAGTCCATGCTTGGCTAGGTCAGAGGCAGATCATAAAGAGTGAATGACACATTTGAACAAAGGTACTTTTTCACTGAGTATCTGGGAAGCAGAGCAGAGGAACAGCAGCAAACAGGAAGGAACCAGGGATCAAATATAGGAAATAAGATCACAACTCCAAAATCCAAGCAAATGCACCAATTTTTAAGTGGCTCTGATGTCATTCAAGTTGACAAGCTAAATTGTCACAGTTTAATTTTACCATAGTTTTAATAGTAATATTTTAGAATTACTAATTAGTAATATTTTACTAACGTGAACTCAGATATTCTTCATGTTGTATACATGTATTTTTTCTTCCACACTGCAATAATTTCTTTTGTATATGTTAGAAATTTGGTAACTCTTAGAGATGGACAAAATGGTTTTGTATGAGGGATGCACATGAGTCCCTTGGGGTCAAGGTTGAAATGTCATGGCTTATATGTAAGTATGTTTACAAAGGCTTATGCATTCATAAGTGGAGATTTTGGAGGTAGTTGTGTGAAAGTGGATTAAAGGTATAGTAACTGGATTAGTCTGCTGGTTGGTTTAGCATAGTTCTGGGCATGATTGAATGGGTTTACTGAAGACAGAAGACTTACTCTGGATGTGAATGGAAGCAACTAATGGGCTTTTAGCCTGGACAGAATGAAAGAGGAAAGGGAAGCTGACTGCTGTCTGCCGCCTGCCTAATATGCCATGAACTGCTTTTTCTGTCATGCTCCCCCTGCCTTGCATCTCTGCCTTGGAACCAGTTGAGGATGAATTGAAATCTCCACTGAACTAAAATAAACTTTCCTCTTTTAACTTCAGGCTGTTGAGAATTTGTCTCAGCATTGATAAAATAACCAAGATACTGGTCTAATTGAAAAATTATACCACATTTTATACTTCCCTCCTGTGACCAAGTCACTCCATTTTGTAGAAGGGTCTTAGATCATGCATCAGTGCATAAAAGGTTAGGTGACACTTCTTATTGTTAAAGGATCTTAGAATCTCAGGGTCAAAGGAGTTGCTATGTGCAGACATGTTTCAAGGTGGTGCGGGTGATGAATGGTAAACTCAAATCTCTGATTCTGAAAAACAATTGCAGAAAAGGTGTCCATGTAAAATCCACTTGTTCTGTCCCCATAGCTATTGCTTCCCTCAGCTGTTTTCCCTCCAGAACCAGCAGAAGCTGTGAGCTGTATTTGTCCAAAGCAGTGAATGGGCTACACTATCTGCTTTCTCTGTGCTGACACACCCTTTCCCCCATGGTCCCATTGCCCTGTGATCCATGCCTGCCCCTGTCTTCTCCTTTCTCATCCCCAATTAACATATCTCAGGCGATTTGCTCTGGAGGGAAACCTTGACAAGAGCTGCAATGCCCTGGACACAACGTGGCTTTAACTATTAGCTCCCGTATTATCTGTTTTGTCCAAATTTGCTACCAAACCTGTAATTGTCCTTAAACCTGTTTTCTGTTCTATGAATGCAATAATCTGTGTTATAATGACTCTATCACAAGAGACAAATGATTCTTCCTGCCTTTGCCAATAAACACCAGAATTTGGCAAATACCTCTCCAGCAATTATTCCTTTGCTGGGGGCAATAAAGGAAGTGACACCAGAGTCTCAAAAGAACAAACGCCTTTCCCTTTTGGAACGAGGAGCCTAATTCAGTAATGGATATCTAAGAAAGGAATGGAACGTTATTTATGAGGCTCAGCACTATCTCTGCAAACCTCAATATATCAAGAGCAGGAAGGCAATTGCAACTAAAAGTCTTGCTCAGGATTAGTCTCTGGTCTTCAGTAACATAACCATCCAAAAAAAATCAAAAAGAAAAACAGGGACAAGAAGAAAAAATCAATGTTGAAAGGTCATATTAGTGAAAGAAATTTGTCGTCATTAGTGTTTGCAGTGAGTTAATGGAATCATCCACCCAGGAATCATCAGTCTTGGGACAGTGAGAAGGTCAAGAGCTAAAAATTGCTCCCTCACAGACAAAGGATCAAACAAGAAAGGAAACTGAGTCAGAACAGGTTTGAATTTCCTTCCCACCTACATGAGAAGGGGATCAGGCCAGACAACTGCAATAAAAAGCAACCCCTGATGCTTGAAAACAGCAATGGTGCTAATTGTCTTTATGAGGCTGACCTCTGGGGTCCCCCTTTCTGTGAATGAAATGTTGCTTCCCAAATCTAACACCAAGAGAATGACAGATGAACCATTAGGTTACCCAGTGAAAACAGCACAGCTCTCACCAACTTCCTAAATCACTTCTAACCATATTTAACAAAAGCTTTGGATAGGAAAGGACAGGACAAACGGTGAAAAAAAAGCATCTCACGGGGACCGCCAAATTTGAAATAGTTGTGTATGAAACTTGTAAATCCAAGCCCATTTTCCCACACAGTCAAAGGATGAAATCACAGACAAAACTCAGGAAGTTAGGAACGAGTTTATGAAAAGTATACAGAGACAAATAAAGCTCCTGTGAGCCAGGAGGGCTTCTAGAAAGTGGCTTGCCACATGGGCCTTTCATCCACTCTCATCCCCACTGTTTGTGCTTATTCAGCACATGAAAGTTCCCAAGTCAACCAGTGACCACCCATCACAGGTGCGCCTGTGGTTTTAAAATACCCTGAGTCTCAGGCCTTCTACACTCAGTGTGAGGAGCTTAAAGGAAAATGATTTTAGAAGAATACTGGCTATTTTTCATTTCTAAGTTCCTTCAAACGCAATGCTAGATGTAGGGCATTCCATTTCTCCTAAGGAACTCCTTTCTGGGTCAAAGTCTCAGTTCCATGCAGAATTCTTACTTTAATTTGTATCAGTGCAGCTGACCTCTCAGGCTACCTCAGGCCCTTTTACTTGCTTGCTGTCTGTAAATGTGCATCTAAACTGTCATTTATGGTAGATATCAATACTATACAAAATAATTGTTTGAAATATATAAGAATTTTTAAAAATCTCACTGAATTGCTTTGAAGCTCTATGAACTAGTTTTTTAAAAAATTTATTTTAAATATAAAATAGAGAAAACATTAACAGATAGACATCCATTTAAAAAATAGCATAAGAACAAAAAAGCACAGAATTACAGACAAAGTGGTAGGAAATTAACAATGCTTGTTGTATTACATATTGATATCTTCAAAGTGGTATCTCAGGAAAGCAAATAGAGACATGCAATAGTGATCAAACAAGTAATCATTAACTGTTCCTTCAGTAAAGCAGTAGAAGACAGGAGTACCACTGTTAACTATCCTGTCTATACATACATATATAACTACCCCTTCCTTCCCCACACCTCAGTTGTCCTTTACTTTTGAGCATTTTCCTTTCATTTCACAATGTCTATCATAACTCCTAGGTTTACTCACTTTTTCAGGTTCTTATGCTAGTGAGACAATATGTTGCCTACACATGCAGGTCTGATTTTTTCACTTATGAGTATAGTCTCTAGTTGTAACCATTTAAACATATAGTCTAGTAGAAACCATTTAATGAGCATAGTCTCTAGTTGTACTCTATAAAAGCTTCTAGTTTATCTTCCTTATAGCTATGTAATGTACCATTATATAAAAGTACCATAACTTTTTTATCCAGTCCCCAGTGGATGGACATTTGTGTTACTTCCACAATTTAGCAATTGCAAACTGTCTCAGTATGAACATGGGTGCACATATATAGCTGTGATATGATGTTTTCAGATCTGGGAAAATACCCAGAAGGGGAATAGTTGAGTTGAATGGGATCTCAAGATGTAGTTTTCTGAGGAATCTCTAAACTGATTTCCACAGTGGTTTCACCAGTCTGCATTCCCACCAGCAGTGGAAAAGAGTTCCTATTTCTCTACAGCCTCACCAGCATTTGTTTTTGGTTGATTTCTTAAAGCTAGCCACTCTTATTGGGGTGAGGGGAAATGTCAGTATTGCTATAATTTGCATTTCTCGAATGACTAATGATGTTGAACATCTTTTCATGTATTTATTTGTCATTTGTATTTCTTTTCTGAGAACTGTGTATTCATCTTAGCTGCCCATTTTTGGATTGGGTCTTTGAATTTGGAGGGGCTTATGTTTTTTAATTCTTTATATGTTCTAGATAGAAGATTTTGTCTGAGGGAGAGTCAGCTAAAATTTCTGCCCAATTTGTGGGTTTTCATTTTACTCTGCTGGTGATTTGTTTAGATGTGTAGAAACATTTCAGTAAGATGAGATCCCACATATTGATACTTTGAAGTAATTCATGGGCAGTTTGGTTTTTGTTCCTGTGCAGTTTGGCATTTGTTCATGAACTCTCTGCCTACCCCTATCTCTTCAAGGCTTTTACCTACTTTCTCTTCCAATAGATTTAGAGTTTCTCTTTTAATATTGAGATCTGTGATCCATTTTGACTTGACTTTGGTGCATGGTGATAGACTTAGGTCTATTTTCAGTCTTTGGCAGGTGACAAGCCAATTTTTTCAGCACCATTTATTAAAGAGGCTATTGTTCTTCTAGTGAGTTTGTTTGCTCCTTTAACAAAGATTAGGTGTCTGAGTGTGTTTGTGATTGTGTCTGTATCTTCTAGTCTGTTCCATTGATCTTTTGGTCTGTTTTTTAGCCAGTACCATGCTGACTTTATTACAGTACCTTTGTAGTGTGATTTCAGGTCAGGGATTGTGATTCCACCTGACTTGTCCATGTTGCCCAGGATTGCTTTTGTTATTCTGGGTTTCTTCTGGTTTCAGATGAATTTAAGGCATGTTTTCTATAGATGTGTGACATATGCTAATGGTAGTTTAATGGGAATTACATTGAATCTGTACAACAATTTTGGTAGTATGGCCATTTTCACAATGTTGGTTCTTCCTAACCATGAGCAAAGAATACTTTTCCATTTATTGAAATCCTCTGCAATCTCTTTTTTCAGAGTACTGTAGCTTTCAATGAATAGATCTTTTACTTCTTTTGCTAGATTGATTCCTAAATATTTCAGTTTCTTGGATGCTATTTTGAAAGGTATGGTCACCTTAATTTCTGTCTCAGTCTGTTTGTTATTTGCATATAGGAATGCTGTTGATTTTGGGGTGTTGACTTTGTATCCAGCTACACTACTGAAAGTGTCAATTACTTCAAGGCGTCTTCTCGTGAAGGTTTTGGTTTCTTCTATGTAAAGTATCATGTCATCTGCAAATAGTGATAGTTTCAATTCTTACTTTCTTACCCTCATTCCTTTTATTTCTTTCTCTTTTGTCTAATTGCTCTGGCTAATTCTTCCAGAACTTTGTTAAACAGGAGTATGACAATGGACATTCCTCTCTTGTTCCTGATTTTAATGTAAAAACTTTCAGTTTTTGTCCATTTAGTGTGATGTTAGCTGTTAGTTTCTCATAGAAAGCTTTGATCAAGTTGAGGTAAAGACCATCTATTCCTATTTTCTGTAGAGTTTTTATCATGAATGCCTGCTGCACATTGTCAAAAACTTTTTCTGTATCTATTGAGATGATCATAGGGTTTTTGTCTTTGGCTCTATTCATATGGTACATAACATTTACTGATTTGAGAACATTGAACCATCCTTGCAATCCTGTAATGAATCTGATTTGGTCATGGTGTATGATTTTCTTGATGATTTGCTGTATTCTATTTGCTAGAATTTTATTATCTTTGCATTTATATTCATTAAGGAGATTGATCTGTAGATCTCTTTCTTGGTTGGGTCATTCTCTGGTTTGGCTATCAATACAATACTTGCCTCCAAAAATGAGTTACAGAGAATTGCTTCCTTTTCAACTTCATTGAATAGTTTGAGGAGTATTGGTACTAATTCTTCTCTGAATTTCTTGTAAAATTGTGCTGTGAACCCATCAGGGCCTGGGCTTTTCTTTGTTGGTAACTTTTAATCATATTTTCAGTCTCATTCATTGATATTGGGTTGTTCAGGGTTTTTATATCTTCTTGACTCAACCTTGGTAATTCACACATATCTAGGAATTTGTCCATTTCTTCTGAGTTTTCTATTCTACAGGTGTAAAGATTTTCCAAGTAGATATTAATGATCTTCTGAATTTCTGTAGAATCTGTAGTAATTTCATTCTTTATTGCATGAATTTGAGTTCTTTCATTTCTTTTTTGGTAAGGTGGGGTTGGGGTTATCAATTTTATTTATTCTTTCAAAGAACCAAATCTTTGATTCATTTGTTTTTGTAGGGTTTTCTTCATCTCAGTTGCATTAATTTCTGCCCTGATGTTTATAATCTCCTCCTTTCTTTGAGCTTTGGGCTTGACTTGTTCTTCTTTTTCTAAAAGTTTGAGGTGCAGCATTAGGCTATTTATTTGTTCTCTTTCTGTTTTCCTTATGCGTGAGTTTATTACTATATATTTCCCTCTGAGGATGCCTTTCATTGCATCCCACAGATTCTGGCATTTTGTATGCACATTTTCATTTGTTTGTATTTTTTTAATTTCTTCTATAATTTTTTCTGTGATACATTGTTTGTTCAGGAGGTTGTTGTCTAATTTCCAAGTGTTTATGGAGATTTTGGATTTCCTTTTGTCATTAATTCCCTATTTCATTGCACTGTGGTCAGATTATATGCATGGTATAATTTCAATTCTTTTGCATTTAGGTAGGTATGCTCTATGGGTTAGAAAATGGTCTATTTTAGCGTAAGTCCCATGTGCAGCTGAGAAAAATGTGTATTCTGATGTTGTGTGGTTGACACTTTGTATACATCTACTAAGTCCATTTGTTCACAGCTTTGGTTCAGATCTATGATTTCTTTGCTGTTCAGATCTGTTATTTTTTTTGTCTAATTGACCTATCTCTTTGTGTCAAAGGGGTGTTGAAATCCCCTATACAATAGTGTTATTAATTATATGCATTTTGCTATATGTTAAGATTTGTCTTATGTAGTTTGGTGCTCTAATATTTGGTGGATACATGTTTAGGATTGTCATCTCATCCTCTTGTAGTTTTCCTCTAACAAGTATGTGGTGACCTTCTTTACCTCTTTTTATTTTCTCAGTTTGAAGTTTGCATTGTCCACAAACATAATAGCTACTCCTGCTTTTTTCTGCTTTCTTGTTGCATCGAAGATTGTTTTCCATCCTTTGACTTTCAGTCTGTGGATTTCCTTTTGAGTAAAATGTGTTTCCTGTATACAGCATATCATTGGATTTTGTTTCTTAATCTACTCTGCCAGTCTGTTACTTTTGACTGGTGAATTGAGGCCATTTATATTTATGGTTATAACTGATATGTGTTGGCATATCATGGTCATGTTATTTACTTGCTATTGGTTTCTTACTTTTTCTACCTGTTTAATTGCTTGCTCTTCTTGAGAGTTCCTTTCTATTGTTGTTCTTAACATTTTAGTCATTTTCTTCTCTGTCTCAAATGTCTTTTATTTTTGTAAGGATGATTTGGCACTCATGAAGTTCTTCAGTTGCTCTTTTTCATGGAAATATTTTATTTTTTTCATTAATCTTGAAGGATAGTTTGCCAGAATACATCAATCCTGGTTAGAAGATTCTTTTTCTTAGGACCTGTAATACCTTGCTCCAAGCTCTTCACAATGGGATGGTTTGTGTTGAGAAGTCTCTGGTGATTCTGATGGGTTTTCCTTTATAGGTGATCTGTTTCTTTTCTCTAGCAGTTTTTAATATTCTATTCTTTTGCTGGAGATCTAGATTCTTGATTATTACATGTCTGGGTGTGGTTGTATTATGGTTATGACTACTAGGAGTTCTATACACCTCATTTACCTGTATCTCAGTTTCTATTCCATGCTTGGGAAATTTTCTGCTCTTATTTCTGCATATATTCTTTTCATGTCATTTGTGTTGCCTCCTACTGTTTTAATTGACTCCTATTAGTCTGATATTATTTCTCCTTGCCTCTTCTTACAGCTGTTGAATTGATTTTTTCCTGGATCCTTGTTGATTTTAAGCGATCCTTCCTTTCACAGTCACTAGCTGCCATACTGTCTTCAAGATCTGAAATTCTATCTTTGGCTCCATTCGAGAGCTTTTGCAAGCTTTGAATGGAAGTTTTGATCTCCTGGAAATCTCTTTGAGTCTGTTTCATGCTTTCTAATTCATTCCTATATTGCTCATATAACATTTCCATCTGTTGCTTATGTTTGTCTATTTTTTTGTCTGTTTCTTCTCTAGATGTGCGGAGCATTTCTTTCATGATTATTGTCATTTCATTCTTTGCCTGAGAGATTATTTCTGATCTGATCTCTTCTATGGCCTGATGGACTTGTTTCCTTACTTCCATTGCAATTATTTCAGTAATTTCAGTTGCGTGTGTACCAAGTTCTCCTATGTTGATGTCTTCTGGACTTGTTCTGAGTGGGGTGGAGTTCTTTGATTGCATTTTAGCCCTGCGCATTGTTATGTTTGATGCCAGAGTTCAACTGCTTAGTCTTCCTCTTCTCTGGAAGTTCAGCAAAGGTCACTGGTGGCCCTCATTTTCCTAGTGGTCAGGCCTGCCCCTCAGTATCTTCTGAGATGTGCTGCTTAGGTGGGGGTCTTCTGGTAGATGGTGAAGTGTACCTAGTGCTCCCAGGTCTCTGATGCAAACTGTGATGTCAGTTGAAGGGAGATGGTCTGATCTAGCGACCCCTCATAGACTTAGGGCAGGTGTATGACCCAGAATCTGTTTGCACCAGAGGCACAGTCCTAGAACAGTGGCCATGTGACCCCAAGCAGTTCAGGATACAGGCAAAACCCAGACACAAACTGCAGGGTCAACAGTTTGTGGACCACCTGATTGTGTGTCTCCAGTCAATTCAGGACACATATAGGATCCAGACATGGGTTGCACCAACAGTGACTACAGACTGGCTATTTCTGTGACCTCCATGAGGTTAGGGCAAAAGTGAAGCCCAGACCAAACCACAGCAGCTCATAGATCACCTGCTCTAGTACCTCACTCGGTGCTGGCCACACATAGGGAGGGCCCACACATGAACCCCAGTGAGAGATCACAGACCTTCTGAGCGAGGATCTCCTGTGTGCACCAGGTACACAGTGGGTGTAGACTCAGCCTGTAATGGCAGCAGGGTCATGGGTTGCTCGCTCTGCTTCCCGGAAGTAGATTGGAAATACTTGTTTCTCTCAGCAGTGTGCAGCTAGAAACTGTGTTGTCAGTGGATCATGGCCCACTTGTTTCTGCTTCTCCAGTAAGTTCAGCCTTCAGTCAGGAACCAGGTGCAGGCCACATCAACAGCAAGTGCAGACTGCCTCTGTCTGTGACCTCTGGGAGGTCAGGGTGCACGTGAAGCCCAGACCTGAACTATGGTACCAGTAGTTTGTGGAGCACCTGCTCCTATACCTCACTCAATGCTGGGCACACATATTGAGGGCCCACACATGAACCCCAGTGAAAGCAGACCCGGTGAGTATCTCCTGTCTGTACCAGGCACACAGAGTTCAGAGACTCAGAATGTAATGGTGGCAGGGTCATGGATCGCTTACTCTGCCTGCAGGAGATTCATGGGAAATAACTGGTTCTCTCAGGACTGTTCATCTGGGAACTGTGCTGTCAGTGGTATTGGCCCACCTGATTCTGGGTCTCCAGTCCAATCAGCCACGCACAGGAGCCAGGCATGGGTTGCACCAACAGTGAGCAGAAACTGCTTCTGTCTGTCTGTTCCTTCTTGACAGTCATCTTCTATTCTCATCATACATACTTTAGCACAATGCAGAGAACTGATTGGAACTTTGATCCCCAAGTACAATATTTGTCTTTTTAGTTGGTTTTGTTGCTGTTTCAATACTTTATATATGCATGTGTTTTATCTAAAGCTATAAGGCACCATGCATTTCCTTTTTCTTCTTTGATATTTATTTTTAATATTCATATGTGGATGACATTACACTAATTCCCATATAAATGGAAAAAATGTGAGAAAAATTACATGAGACATAGTAAGGTAAAAAAGCAAGATTAAAACAGACAAGCAGGAAGGATACAACGGAAAAATAGAATCTAGGGAAAAATACAACAAAATGAGGAACTTGTAGAATGGAACAAAATACTAAGCAAGTGAAACTTAAGTCGTGGTTCAAACCACTCAAAATTTTAACACTAGTTTCAATTCCCTAGACACTAGTGATAAATTTTCTTTACAATGTATCTGAAACTCAGTTATATCTCTCAGTGAGTTTCTAAAATATGTAGATGCTCTATTGAGACTTTCCCTGAATTAGTTCTAAAGTAGTGAATGGCTGTCTTATTATGGAACCCATGCAATGATTTTCTTTGAGATATTAGAAAATCATAAATTACCATATAAATTGCTTCAGACTTTAAAGTATATTGTAATGGTTTTCTATTATTTATGTGTCAGTGAAATAGAAAGTTGATTTGTATTTCAAAATATAATGGGCTTGTTAAAAGTATGTGTGTGATTACTATTTAATTAAAGGAAGTAAGTATCATTAAAATAGATACTTTAAATTATTTATTATCTATAAAATCCTAGGACTAATGCAAAAGAGTTTCATTTTTATATGTAGTGACTTCACACCATCTCAAGGACTATTTAACCTCACATTGCTTATCATTTATATGGGCTTTGTCTATAAGTGATTTAAACTGGTTTTATTGAACTGATCAAGTCTGTGTTTGTCATATCCTTTGCATTTCTGCAATGCATATAGAATTATATCTACCACAACTAAGCCACAATAGTATTGCCTTTACCCAACCTCTCAAAATAAACATTCACAATCTATTACTTTTACTTTCCACTTAATCAGCCTTGCCATGCTTATAGCTCAAGAGTGTAAGTGCATTACAATTGCTTATGTTTATACCAAGCTCACTGCTTCACAGAAGTTTACAGAAAAAATATGTATTCATCTGTACTTTCCTAAGGTTTAAAAATAAAACACTTAAGATAATTTTATTGATTTACAAAATTTTAGCCCATGGATTTTTTCTGGATTTTAGCTATATTGGATTTAATACAGCTGTTATTGGTACTTAAGTGAAACATGTTGAAAATAATTCTTTTCTTCACAGTACTTCAAAGTACAAGTGCTAAAAATAATAAAGGCAAATCTACAACATTAGGAAAAGATGCTAAACAGGATTTTAAAGTCAATATATTATTCTTACAGCATGTAGTCAAAGTCTGAAGTTTCAAATTTTTGAAATCCTATCCAGCATTTGAAATTAAGCAAAATTATGAGTGTATAGGAAACTAACAGCTCATCAATATTTCTCTGAGAAGTTGAGATCATGGATTCAATCAAATGTCACCTGGCTAACTCCATTTCTGAAATGTCTGCTCAACTTTCTAGCTGTTTTATTTCAAATTACGTAAGTGGTCTTTATTTACTGCTATAGAGAAATTGTGTATTCTGACTCCATATTCTAAGTATATTTGTAAAGTATAGATTTTAGTAAAAATCACAATATTTTAAAAACTGTGACTTTTATATATTGATAATGTAAAATATCTAATTATTTCAGTATATAAAAATATTGTACTTTTGTAGCTTTCTCTACACAGTTTGAAACCTATGCTGTTACCCCAAATAACTTTTTCATATTCTGAAATAATTCAGTTTTTCCCCATAAAATAACCTTTTTGATTCTCTCTCACACTTTGGAATGATGTTAAATTTCTAAATGCAATACATACAAGTTGTTTTGAATACTGAGGAATAATATGTGTTGACATCTATTTCTGGTCTTTATATTTCATTGTCTTGGTTGTTATCATTTCATAATTTGCCAACTTTACCTATCCATTTAAAAATGTTTCTCCTACTTTATGTATTTGGAATTTTCAAATAAAATTCATATTTAAGTTATTAAATTTTGTGTATGAATATGCTGGGGTTTTACACGAATCGTATCGAATTTACAGTGAAGATTGTTAATAAATGGTATCTTGATAACAAATTGCTATGGTTCGTGTCTGCATGTCCCCCCAAATCCTCATGCAGTTATTTGGTGGCTTTTAGAGTTTATGACTGATCCATGATCCAATGCTGGGACTATGGGTGTGAGAGCTATACCTGCCCTAGGGCAGATAGTTTGCTGGGGTTATGGGTGTGAGAGCTGTACCCTAGGGCGGATAGTTTGTATATGTGAGGGAAAGAGGCTGCTGGCTGCCATTCCTCCCTTCTTGTACTTGTTGCTTTTCTGTGTACCACCTCCATGAACTGTTGCCCTCTGCCCTCTGCCCTCTGCCCTCTGCCCTCTGCCCTCTGCCCTCTGCCATGTGCCACTGTGCCTCGGAAACAGCCAAGAATGGACTCAAACCTCTGCAAACTGTAAGCTGAATAAACCTTTCCTTCCTTCATTTTGGATGTTGGGTATTTTGTCGCAGCAACAAGCAAAAAGTAACCAAGACACATATCTTCCCATTTATAAAGACAGTATATTTTCCCAATTATTTACAATATGTCGTTAATTCCTGGCTACAAACCTGCATACACTTTTAGGATACATTTCAAATTTATATAACTAACTTTTTAAAATCAAGCTGTTCAAGACTAAACACAGAGTAAGAGGACAGAGCCTCTAGGATCCGGATAGACAAATAGAGACTGAAAATGATGACCTGCATTTTTTGTACCTCTGGAAAAAATCCTCTTGGGAAAGAGTAGAGAAAGAGGAGACGGAACGAACTGCCTGTGTGATGCAGGTCTGGAAGACATCCCAGCCACTGCTGAATGAAAAGCGTGTTCTTCCAAGGTCTCATAAAATTAAAGATAATGGAAAGAGGTAAGGCAAACAAGAATACTCAGTGGGCATAAGAAAATGCCCACTGTCATGTGCTGTAAATGTGTAAAGGATTTTTAAAATTACACTCAATTTTTCAGAAATGCTACAAATATTTCTGAATCCAGGATATTGTGTCAAACTTATTAAAAGAGATACACAACTGGGAAAAGGGAAATGCGTTCTATCAAATAAAATGCACTAAAGAAATGATATGGCTTTTGTGCTAGGGAAAAAGGATTTAAAAGGAAAGTGATTGACTGGGAGAAATATTTACAGATCATATGTATGGAACTGCAAGCTAGAATATAAATATATGAAATATTCTTAAAACTCAGTAAAATAATTATGATACTGAATTGTCAAAATTAGCTATGCTTTTTGTGAACAATCTATACCAAATGTTGCTAAAATTTTGAAAAGAATGTCAACTTCATTCCTTAGTTTGGAGGCAATTGCAAGTTAACATGACTAGACATCATCCTACAGTCATTTGAACTGTCAAATAAAAAGTTCAAATAACAATGCCAGAGAACTACTTATCAAATTGAGATAGGAGATTTGAGTGTGTCAAAAGAGGCTTGGCTAGTAGATATGACCTGTTGGTCACAAAATCCCAAAACAGCTCTACAGAATATTCCCCAAAGCCCTGCAGGTAGACTTCTCACAATACTCTGAGCCGATTTTCTATAGGATGGCCTAGGCCTGATGTCACTGTGAGAGGGGTTATCACTATACCACCTTCAGGACACATATGAGACATTCTCACGGGCTTCCCCAAGATTTGGCCAATGTAAAGAATACACAAACTCCATGAAGAGCTTGCTACCCTAATTTTCCATTATATGGATGGTACGTTTCCCAGATGTAATGTGTATTTTATTTTGGCTTTTGTCCTCTTTCTTTCTCTACTTGATCCAAGCTCACTCTGCACAGCCAGATTCTGCCCCACTCTTCACTTTTACTTACTTGTCAACTGCTTTTTTGGCCATTTCTATTTTGCCTAGTTTCATCAATTCTTTGAGATTAGTGGAAGCTGGAATCTAACTCTAGAGGGACAGGTGAGCAATCCGGAACCTGCTAATGTTTAATTGTTAGCCACTTTTAGAAGAGGCTACCTCATAACAAAATGGACTATTTTATGCAGAAATAAAATAATTTAGGTACTTATTTATTATTGTTATGAGCATTTTCTTTTTAATATATTTTTATCCATGCCTATTTTTCAAACTATTGGGTTTCACTGTGATATTCTCATGTAGGTGTATACATTTTGATCAAAGCAGTCACCTAGTTCCCACCCTTCCACACTCCTCCCTCTCTTCACCTGTATCCCTCCTCCTTTCTTGTCTAATAAAGTGTCCCTTACAAGTTCATGTCACTTTTTGTAGGTTTCATGTACATTATTAGGGAGAACATGTGAATCTTATCTTTCTGACTATGGCTTATTACACTTAAATCATGATTTTTATTTCCATTCATATTATTGAAAATGACAGAATATTTTTTCTTTTGTATGGCTCAATACTACTTCACTGTGTACATAGACCACATTTCCTTCAAACATTCATCTGTTTTTTGTTTATATGTTTTTGCATTTGTGCATTCGTTTGTTTGTTTTGAGACAGAGTCTCACCATGTAGTTCAGGTTGGCCTTGAACTCACTATATAGCCCAGGCTGGCATCGAACTCCTTCTGTTCCTCCCCATCAGCCTCCTGAGCGCTGTGCTATAGATGTGTGCAATCACCCCCAGCAGTCATCTGTTACTGGGCACCTCAGTTGGTCCTGTGTCTTGGCCTATTGTGAGTTATGGAACAATAAACACAGATATATAAACATCCTTATAGTAGGGAACTTGAATTTCCTTCAGTTACCGAAGAGTAGTACTGTTGGAATATTTAGTAATTTCATTTTCAGTTATTGCAGGAGCCGCCAGAATAATTTCCATAGAAGCTTTAATAATTTGTATTCCAATGAGCATTGTAGTATTTTTTTGCTGAGCATTTACCTATCTGGCTGTCTGTTGGTCTGTCCTTCATCTTTCTATGTAGGGGATCTGTCTATCTGTCCATCATCCATCTGTCATTCCATCATCTATTTTTACGCCGGAAGTTCTGAATGCGATGAGAGGAAATCTCAGTGTTTCTTGGATGTGTGTTTCCCTGATAGTTAAAGGTGTTGAACATGGTTAATATAATTTTTGGCTACTTCTACTTCCTGTAAGAAATGTCCATTCAATTCTTCTGCCCATTTATTCATTATAGTACAGTCAGAAACAAGGAGCTGAGTGAACCATTTACTTCCTGTTTCCCAATGGGAAACGCACACTGCCCTACTGCTTTAAATGACACCTTAATGCCACCTGCTTAAAATAGTAAAATTGTAGGCAGTCACAATGCTCAAGGCCATATCATTGACTCCAGTGAGAGATGGGATGGAAGGAACCTAGACTAGAAGGTGCCTGATCCTTTAAATACTGGAAACCTGACCCACTGAATGTTTGTTTTCTCCCCTTCATGCATCTCCCTGTGTCTGCTAGTACTGCCCCATAATATTCAACAAACTTGACTAATTACTACTTACTATGAAGTATGCATTTGGCAATTCTGTCTTCAGAGTACACAAGACAGTGGGCTGTTTTGGGCCCTCTCAACTGTGAGAATTGGATTATTTAGTGGGTTGCACTGTTTTTGATTCTTTATGTATTTATAATATTAATCCTGTAACAGATTTGTAATATTAATCCTCTGCCATAGAATGCTATGCCTTGTCCTGCTCCTCCTGTGCCCATGCTGTCCACCTAACAGCTATACTCCCTCCAGATAAATTTGCTCTCTATTTGTGTCCCTCTGTGCACTCTGAGGCACTGCTATTGCCAAATAGCTTTGCAGCCAGAGTTCTTCTAACGTGGCCCCCTTGCTTGTCTGGCCCATTCTCTGTGCACCCAGGGACGTGGCAAGTATCTAAGCAAAGGCACATCCCCCACCTTGTTGATGAGCGCAAACAGAAACTCCAGTGAGTTCTGTGCCTCAGAGAGACAGAAAACTCAGTCACTTGTAACTTAATCCTAGTGCCTTCAGATCCTACTCCCTCGGAAAGCCACATGTGATGGGCCTGGCTCTTCACCACGAAGAGTTGTGCAGCCGACCACCGTACCTTCCAAAGTCTGAGTTTGTCATTGGTTACGCTTCTCAGGGGTCTCTGTCTGCGCCCTTCCCTTCCAGAAGTGTGTCTTGGAACGATCTCTCACAAAGTAACTAGGGCAGGACGACGCAGCTGCCCTGAAGGTGCATCGTTCTGTGACTTGTAATTTCTAGCATAGCACAGTCGCAAACAATAAACTCTTTCTCAGAATAGCTCCTGGTTACACTTCTTTGAAATAGGACAGCTCTGCAGTAGATTCCTTTTTGAAACTGTCCTCCATGGATTGGCCACATCCAGTAGCACTGGGCTTTACTGGGCTAACCCTGTTTGCCAGCTGTGCGTCACTGGTGCTACCAATCACCTTTACAGGTTTAGCCTTGTGTTGGTAGAGTTGTGGCCCCCACCCCAGTGACCTGGGCTGGCATTGCAGTCTACATTGGTCTTTTCTTTATATTGTGTTTCTATTTCCCCATGATGTTTAGATTTCACGTCACATATTACTGAATTCTGTCGCTCAGCATCTCTTTCTCTCCTCACTGAGCAGCTTCTTTATACCTGCTTCAGTTCCATGTCATGGAGGCTGGGAACTGTTTCCTGTTTCTCCTCCACCACCATGACCGTCTTCTGATATTACATTTTAAAGCAAGTTGTTTGAAATACAACATGAGAGCAACTAGCTTGCAAAAGCGTTTAGGTGTTTCTGAAATTGCTGAGCATATACTTACCAAGTGACCAGCATTTTTTTACTTGAATATTGACTAGATTAAGTAAATATTAATATCTACTCACATTAATACTTACTAATTTAAAGAAGTGTTCATGTAAGACCTGTACTTTTATGCTTTTTAGTGTCTTCATGCACAATCTTCCCAAATGGAAATAAATGTTCTTGAATTTATGAGTGAAAACTTAGCTAATCCAATGTTATGATGAAACACTACTTACAAATAAAAAGGACAAGTTATTGATACTCCAACATATATAAATACAAATTCAGTACTCCAAGACAAATCAACCTAGTTCAAATGACTACATTCTAGGATTATTGTAAATTTTGGAAAAGACAAAGTTACCTAAACAGAAAGCAGATAAATATTGCTAAAACTTGGAAAACAGGGAAGATATGAAGTGTAAGGGAACTTGTGAGCATAGAAAGGTTAGATGGCAGTTAGATGGCATAATAAAGATTATGCTCATGGCTGCATTACAGTATGCATTTGGTATAATCCTCAGATTAAACACTTAAAATCAGTCTTCAAACAATGTAAATTATTACTAAAATTAAGTAAATTAGAGCAAAATTCCTTGATCCCAGTCACCATAATTGTTCTGCTGTTGTTAGTCATGATTTCAGGCCACAATAAATTGTATAAACACTAACATTCAATTTTTTATTCATTTTTCTATGTGTTTATTCACATATGCATGCATGCATTACATTGATCATTGTCTTAAAATAATAATGTCCCAAAAATAAGGATATACAGAGCATAAACAGTCTAATCAAAAAGTGTTAACTACTTTTGCCAGTTGTGGATAAATAAGTACTATTAAACTGTTCCTCTTACCATCTTCAACCAAAAGAAAAAACCTGACCAAGTGCGGAGGTAATGAGTTTAGGCCAGTGGGCAATGTGCAGCGTACATCAGCAATTCTTACAATTTCACTCAGTTATCTGCCTCAGAACAGTTTCCTAACTGAGGAAAGAGACATCATTAAAAGTGGAATTTGACTAGAGAATCAAAATCTTGCTGCGCTGAGAGGGCAGAGGCTCGATTTAAGTCAGGAGCAGAAGCAGCAGATATCTGTGAGATGGGCCCTGGACATGTATTTCCTGTGAGGGAAAGGCCATCAGTGTGTCCTGACAGTCTGGGAATCCTCACAGGTGGGGGTTATCAGGTAGCACCTGGTATTATTTCCAAGGAGAACAGATACTGACCCCAAGCATTGCTGGTGAATAGCCTCTACTGTAAGTTAGTGTTTTAGCCCTTCTCTGATAGGGAGATCCTTGCTAATCTATCACTGCCACCTCCTCATTCACCTGAGAAATGAATTGTTAACTATTCAAAATGAAGACTGAAACAGTTAAAATATTATTAGCACAGTAAGTAGTAAAAACAATAGCTAATGAAAAGGAGAGAAATGAAAGAAAATGTAGTGAGAAAAATGGTACTTATAAAATAAATTGTTATTTTATACCTATGCAAATGACTTGTGTCTAGCTAAAGGAAAATAAGATGGACTCTTCTCTCTGCTTACTTTATCCAATCTGCCTTGACACAGTGTTAGCGCTTCAGAGAGCTGCATAACCTGAGGGACACAGGTTTTGTCTGCAGTACTGTTACTGTGCAACATGTAAATATTAATTTTAAAATGCTACATCGTTTTTGCTGCATCTTGTAATTACAGGTCAGAGCAATACTAGAAGTGAGGTAAGCAATTTCTCTTTTGCTCATAAGCCGGCCAATCTGGCTCTCTCCTCTTTTCCTTTTATTTGTGTTTAATTTGAATTCCTCTTGCTACAGAATGAAGATGCATGGAAAGTTGTGCCTGTATTGTAAGCACAAACAGCACTGGGAAAGTCAGCAAAAGTCGGTAGTAAGGCATCTTGGATCAAAGGCTGGCAGGGATTTTAGGTTAGTGCATGGTGAAATAAAATGATAAAAGAAGGATAAAATCGAAGCAGAGCTTTATAGATGGAAAGGTGAAGAGGGGTTGAAGAGTGTGGAGGGTTTGGGAAAAAAAGAGAAATCATAATACATCTTGGGCATCTACAGTGTCCCTATGATGAGTGTGGTCATGTATGTCTGCACTGAGTCAATAAAGTTAATAAGAATGAAAAACTTAAAATGAGAAAAATCTGAAGCTTTACTTCAGTTAGTCTGTCAGTCATTATTAATGCTACTGTAACATTATACATGAATATACAATAAATGAATGCCGACTACTAACATGAAAGTGAGAACAGATGCTGAAATTATGCTAGGTTCTGTCTTATGTGAAACTTGAAAGGACTGCTTTAGCAAAAGTAACACACTAACCTGAGTACTACCTGTTTAGTTAGAAGTGGTCAAAATTAACTTTCCAACTCACCCCACTACTCTCATTTTTCACACAGAAACTGAACTGGGACTTTTTTGTTACTAAGAGGTAACTAAGAGGTTACTCAAAAATATCTGTGTATGGTGTTTATTAGCCTTAATCTGATTGTTTCTGATCCATGTTTTTCCTAAAACTCTACTAGGATTAGCAAAACATGCAAATCACCAAGAGAATCATAAAGCTTCTACTTCTTTTCAATGATTTTCCATTTATGATATAGTGTAGGGGTAGCCTCGCAGTTCTCTAAAACATATGTACCAGCTCAAACTCCCTGAAATTTAGAACTTAGAAAATTAAGCATATATTTTTTAAATTAGACTCTGTACAATATGCATTTTTAAATTGAAATTATATTCATTTATTTGTTTAAAAAGGAAATATCTTGGTTTACATAACCTTGGATATGAGAACTGTGGTACATAGATAAAAAGAAATATTACCCTGCCCTAAAAATTGATGAAATTGAATCACTTGTAGGAAAACAGTTGCACATTGAGATCATAATGTTAAATGAGTTGTCAGACACACAAGGCTAAATATCACATAGTTTCTCTTAAATGAGATATTCAAACTATGAAGAGCAAAATGAAGGGTAGATTAATAGGAATCTGGGAGGTAGATATTTCTTAAATGAAAAGGGGATCAAGAGGTGGGAAATGGGAGAGAGATAAAGGGAAAGTTATTAAAAATAAGTAAGCTGTGTTACAAACAGGTCCCATTTCCCCACAAGGAAATGAAATCATTATGCACTGCAAACATGCACTAATAAAACCAAAACACGTAAAACACAGTACAAAAATGTATTATTCATAGGTACTGTACTATAGATTGGAAATGGCTAAATAATTCTGATACTGCTATACACATATGGTGCAATTGAAGAATTTCATAAACAGAGAGCAGAGAGTCCACTTTCACTGGTGGATTGAATAACAAGACACAAGTCATGAAGTAAAAAGAAAATGAGAACAGCCTTCTGGAGCAGCCGTAACTAAAGGGAAGGTACTCAGCTCCACACCTCCCAGCAGAGGCGCACATCCTTCTCAGGCTCCCATGATACATTCTTCAGCACAGATTACATGTTGCAAACTAATGAATATTGTTGATGCCACAGAATTTTAGAGATATTAAGAAAGTAAAAACAATTATACAATGACAAACCAGATAACCTAAAAAATAAGTAGATTCTTAGAAACATGTAATATAAAATAATGGACATATTATAACATAAGAAATGACCTGTAACTACGATGCAAATGTAAGAGAAGTCCAAGGTTACAATGGTTTCACTAGCGAATTTCATCAAACATCTAAAGAATTAGCTCCAATCTTTCTCTAAGTCTGACGAAACAACCAAAGAGGAAATACTTCTACACATTTTTAAAAGGCCAGTGTTATTAACCTGATACCAAAGACAAATACATCACCAGAACAGAAAACTACAGACAAATATCCCTTGTAAACATAGATGTAAAAATCCTCACTAAAAGATTGACAAACTACATTGAATCTCTTATGAACATACCACACTTATTCAAGAAGATAAAGAAAATTAATTTTTTATACTTATAAATCATACATTCTACTAGTATCATTTTTTTGTTTCCATTATATTCTATCTTCTGTTCATTAATTTCTCAGTGGTAATCTCATTGTCACTTAAAGAAATCTCCAAAATGTCCAAATGGCAAACAAAATCACATATGTCTGTAATTTTATGTGCTTTTACAATGGTTAATTATCTGAAATTAAGTAACATGCAAACCCAGACTCCTCAGCAATGTATTCAACAGTCTTCTTAGTTCTTAAATTCCTGCCTCAAATGCATCCATACCATTATGTGTCTGGAAATGTTATTGTTTCTCTGAACTTTATTTAACTGTGCTATATAGATATAGACTAGGTCTAGTTTACTATTCCTAATGCCCCTAATTTTATTATAGAGTCCAAAGTTATGCATATATTTGGACAAATTCATATTCAATTCCTAGCATGTAAATATACTGAGTAGGTACATATTGAATTAGACTGTGCTTAAATATTTGCTTTTACTGCATTTTTATTGATCAAAAAGTCCCCAAACTATGCATAGTTTGGTTTTTCAAATCTATTCATTAACATAGATTTAGTATAACTTTTTTTTTTTTTTTTTTTTTTTTTGTGGTACTGGGGATCGAACTCAGGACCCCGCGCTTGCTAGGCAAGCGCTTATTCCACTGAGCTATATCCCCAGCCCCCTAGTATAACTTTTGGAAAACAGTTAACTATCAAAAATAATTTAATTACTTTCAGATGATGTCTATGCATTTTTTGCTCTTGGTTATTGGTTAGGATGAATTTAATGACCTCTCAAACCCCAAGGTTGTTTTTAATAATGTCTTTAAAGTTCTCTGTTTTTAAATTTAATGTTATTTACATTTTTATATCCAGTTAGCAATGTCTTGGAAACCCTCAAGTACTCACAAAACACTATTTTTGAAAAAGCTCTGTGATATAAATAAGGTTATGTGCCTAGTTTTTCTTCATTTATGAAAACTTAATTAATTTGACTATGCCACTGTTACACATTATCAGCAAGATCACTCTTATTTCATGATCTTAAATATTTTGGGAGCAACTATATTAAAAAGAATGCAGTAATGATTTGTCTTCATTTGGTAATTAAAATTCCTTACCTTTTTCAGTGAATTTTGCATTTTCCATGGTATGAATTTATCCACTTTTAATGGATAGTTAAAAATAATTAGACTACTTCTGGACAACAAAATTGTGAATTTCCATTTTATTGGCCAGTTAATATAATTATTTGTACATCCAATTACTGTTGTTTTTATAGCTTGATACCAGCTGTCCATGACAAATGATAAAGTAGAAAGTTTAAGTAATTACTCAGATATTTTAGGGGAAATAAAATGTTTTGGCTAAATGCTAAACATTTTGTTTAAAGGATCATTTCTCTTTTTTATGGAGATAAGGATATTTAAGTCCTTTTGGACACATTCTGAATGCTGTTAATACCTAGTTAGCCTTAGCAACATACAATTTTTCTACTTATTGACGTAATGAAATATTTAGATTGATATCCAGGACTCACTAAGACAATATCAATGTTAAAATACATTTAAAAATCGAGAGAAAATAGAGGCCACAAATAGTGGAAAGTCACATGACCACTTCAAAAGACAGTCTGGCAGCTCCTTACAAATCTACACAATACCTTACTATACAGCAATTGCACTCAGATATTTAAACAAAGGAGGAGAAAGATTATTTCACACAAAAATCTATATATGAATGCTTATAGAAAGGTTTATCTGTAAATACCAAAACTTGGAGGCATCCAAAATATCCTTCAGGAGGAGAAGGTATATAAATAAATAAATATATATATATATATATATATATATATATAAATATATCCAGACAGTGTGTTATGGCAAAAATCAGAAATTAGGTCAAACTTTGCAGATCAAAGAACTCATTCAGAACAAATGGAGTTTTAATTAATTTTAATTTAGAACAAATTGGATCGGTCATTGCCCCCCATTCCTGATCAGAGAGTGTGGCCCTTAAGTGCCTTTGTTCTCAGCTTACATACATTTTTGGTTTCCATGGTAATAGATTGGAGTGTTTAGGCCTGGCCATAGTTGTTTTACCTTACACCATGTGACCAGGTTAGGCTCTGGCCATAATGATATATATACTTTAACAACTCAGGCAAGGAGAAGAATTCCAGGACAGACTCAGAACTGCAAAGTTAACTTTTTACAATCCCTCCAGGATGTTTTTCAAGGCACATTTTGAGGCTTGTCTATCTTAAAATGATGTGCTAAAAGTTGCCACCCCTTGCAAGTGGAATATTATTCATCACTAAAAATAAATAATCCATCCAGCAGTGAAAACGATGGAGGAAAAATGAATATTACTCTATAAAAGAATCCAAACTGAAAGCATTAAAGGCTGTGTGATTCCAATCATATGGTGTTCTGGAAAAGACAGAACTACATGTACAGTTTAGACAGTTAAAAAGTTCAGTGGCTTTCATAGGTTGGTTATAGGAGGAATGAGTGGGCAGAGTACAAAAGCTTTCTTGGGCAGTGAAATTAATATGTATGACAGTAGAATGAATGTGTTGGTTCCTATAACACATTTCTGCTTGAAATGCACAAATTTTCTCAATGAACTGTTTTTCCCTTTAATAATACAGTAGATCCCCTAAATTCACTGAGATTATGCTCCTAGAACATAAATTGTGAAAAACTGAGTTTCAGGTATGGTCATAAAATGACTATTTTTATAGTTTGAACAATATGTACTCTATATCTCCCGCAGATATGTAATTTAATTGAATAAAATACTGTGTACAGTGCTGTCTTGATTTAATTTAATTTAAATACTGTACAGTAGTTCAACCTTTTCCTGGAGTGTCTTCAACTTCTGGCACTTATATGTCTTTCCAGAAGCTTAAGAAGGTGCAAAGTATTTTGTTGGCATCTTCAGGATCTTACGGTTTTAAGAACAATACTAGAACACTCGAGATAGCTACATGTGGTTCAGGGACTTGTTATGATGCAGAAATATCAGCACATGTGCCAGAGGTGGGTTAGAGGGTAGCAGCAGGAGAACTGAATAACCCACTTTGTTTGGCTATTTGCAAATCTCCTACCAAAATAAAATTGCAGAGGTCATAGTGTGAAGTTAGGGGAGAGTGACTTCTGAGACAATTATTAGGTTCTACTGAAAAAACATTCAGTGGCTGAGGCAGGGAACTCTGAACT
Organism: Dinomys branickii; assembly: GCA_004027595.1. Classification (NCBI taxonomy): domain Eukaryota; kingdom Metazoa; phylum Chordata; class Mammalia; order Rodentia; family Dinomyidae; genus Dinomys; species Dinomys branickii. Next base: position 29,755 of record PVLD010017136.1, read on the forward strand.
GTGTCTTCACCAGGTTACAGTATAGTGTCTTTGACACTGGCAATAGTTCACGCAAACTATATTTATATTTTCTTGGAAACGGAACCTAATTGTGACACTTACTGCTTACCTTGGCATACTTCTTGGTCAAATGTACATGTTATGTGATTCCTTACAACACAGGCATTCCTTTTTTATGTTTGTGTTGGTGTTGCACTGTTTTCATATGTCTAAGCTCACCATGATTGTAGGTAGGAGAATTTTTATAAATCTGAAGCTGAGTTAAATCTGTGCTGTATTTACTTCAGAATCCTCCACATCCTCAAATTGTGTACTTTAGGCATTGATATTTGTTGTCTGGCTTCCTTTGCACTAACTGTGGAAAAATTGATCCATGGGTGATGGGTTTCCAGCCAATAGATTCCAGGTTGTTGTGTATGAGGAGCAAAGAAATGAATATCACACTCGGGTTGGGAAAGTGAAGCTAAGTTTAATGACATTAACGAGGGAAAAGGTCAGCTCCAGAGTGGGTGGGTTTGTGCAGGCACAGCAGCAAATGGCAGGAGCATAAAGAGCAATGGCAGCACTGAGAAGGAGCACAGCACTGCCAGGTTTGCGGGGATTGCAGTGGGGGAAGGCCCAGGATACTTCCCATTGGGCTTTGCAGGGCATGGTGGACACAGTGATGAACGGAGTGCTGAGTCGTCTCATTTGTATGCACTGTGCATGTCCTTTGCCATATTTCCCTTAGTGATGCTTAGATGCATGAGATGCTATCTAGATGTATAACCCTTTAACAAGTTCCAAGTAAAGAAAGGTTCCTGAAGGTAATACCCAGAGGTCTAGTATATATAAGCCCTGCTGTGGAATTTTAGAGCTTGTCAATTGTCTTTGCTATTTATATTTCTGCTTTTATTTGTTTGTTTTTGGTACTGAGGATTGAATTCAGGGCCTTATACATGCTAGGCAAGTGAGCTACCACTGAGCTGCATCCACAGCCCTTCTGTCTCTGCTTTCAGATAATGAACTTTACGGAGAAGTCATAGAGGGTTACCCTGGACTGCTGCCCCAGTTCAGTTGATTGGTCTCTAGCCCCTAGCCCCAAAAGTCCTATCTGCAATAAATATCTTTCCTTTTTTTGTAGCTAAGGCTACTTTACACCAAGACATTGTCTTAAATTTGGGAAATCGCACACCCATTGCTCTTCAGAAGCTGTCCAGTGAGTGACAAGGGAGTAGAAAAATAACATAAAATTTAAAAGTAAAACAATTATTCAATGATCAAACACATTTAATAAAATTATTTGGATAATTTCCCTGATAGTATTGAATTTCTTTATGTTATGTAATGATGATATAGGAGAAATATAACTCCTAGCCTGCTAGATGTCACATTTTAGAGTTTATGTCCCCTAAAATTAAAGAATGAATTATAAAGGATAAAGGAAGTTAAAAGTAGGAAAGTTTTATTGAAGAATGCCTCCTGTGAGATGAAAGGGGTCCTGGGTAGATTGCCACTGAGGCCATATTTCAGAGGTAATATATACAGCAAAGATATAATGTGGGTATAAAGTGGGTCAAACAATAATCAATTTATAGGATTATGACTATAGCTACTTAGCTAATATCAATCCAATAAAGAACAAGGAAATATAGCAAGGTGATGTGGCTAGCATTTTTAATCTCAGTTTATCTATGATCCCTACCAGAGAACCAGTTTTGGAAATGGACAGGTCTAGGTATCCTGCTCACCCACCTGGGTGTCTGATGCATATCTGGATTTAATGCACTAAGTAGTACCAATGAAAGTATAATCTCAAGTCTATATTTATTCCTTAGGGAAGTATGCAAATCTGGCCATGGAGACTTTATTTTGAAACCTTGCCTTCGACAGATGCACCTCCAAGTCACAATTCTCAAGACATTTATTTTTCACTGACTTCCTTGAGCCTAGTCCCTCTCTGAATATATATTAATTTCTATCTAACTTAGCTGCCTATAATATTAATACAAATTATAAAATGGAGTTAACCATTCATTTTAGAATTTACCTATGGAAACTGATAAATACACATCCATCTTGTCAGTTTGCTTCAGTAAATTTAATCAATAAACAGCTTACCCCAAGTATCACTTTAGTAGCATGTTTAGTTACATATTAACTATCCAGAGCATCAGTGCAATAGATGTCATTCCAGTTTACATGAGATACATTGATAACTTTATTTCTATAACATGTTATTTTTCATATATTTTTCTTGAGAACATTGTACTCACATTTGATATTTGTTTCTATAAAATGTAATGGTACAGCAATTTAGGATTACTGAGGGGAAGGAACCAAGTGGCACTCAGAGGGGTGGAGGGAATCAAACTTTATTATGCCAGTGGACCCAGAGCAGTTTAGCACTCCAAAGTCTGAGCCCCATGCATGGGATTTGCCGGCCTTGCATTAGATTGCTTGGCAGGAAAGGGGAAGCAAGCTAAAGTACAGAGGCAGGACAAAGGCAGTTACTCAAAGTGACAGTTTGATAACTTTGTATGTCTGAGAGGGCTTTCCTGGCCAGATGGTGAGATAGCAGAATGCAGTGTTTCAGAATGTGGTGTTTATTACACTATGGTGTAGATGATACAGGAAAATGAGGAAAGGGTATGCAGTCTGGGAATATCTTGATTGAAAAGTTTAGTTTTCCCAACAATAATAAATTCTGTTTTCTTTTCTTTTATTAATTTGTGTTTATTTAATTGTGGAAAAAATCTGTAATTTTGTTTTAAAATCTATAAAATCTCTTATCAAAGTATATTATGTATAATTTTTATGCTTCTATAAAAAGGGGGATTCTTTTACAACACAAAACAAACGTGTTTGGGACACCGAGACTGTAAAGGCAGGAAGTGCCAAAAAGTCTGTAAAAGCAAGAATTTAAAAAGAAAAATGTAATGTAATCATATCAAGAAGAAAAAATGTGTGTGATTATTATAGACAGCTAAGTTAGATAGAAATATAGAAAGTCACGCAGAAATATGCCCTCAAAAGTCAGCGTAGAAGATAAGAATACATTGTACTTGTGGGAGAGTTGCATTCATTGAGAGCCAGACCTCAAGACAAAACACAGAAATCTTAAATTTACTTACTTTCCCTAGGGTTGAACAGCAGTGACTGATGTTCTAAACAGGTTCTGACCACCTTGTATTGGAGGCCAGGAAGAGCCACGTACCCATCCACTCGATGAAAAGCCCATGTTCTGTTCCATGTATGCTTCCCAATTGATGCCCATTTAATTAATATAACCTAAGCAATCATACTCATAATCATATTGGTTCACCATAGATTTGTCCCACTTCATCCCCACCTGGTGATATCCCACTGGAACACTGTTAGCTAAGTGATTATACTTCTGATCTTATTAGTTTATTATATGTTTTCTCATCTTGGACCTACCTCACTTTGTGGTTTTGCTATATAAAGTTGCCTTGAAAAGTTGGGTCCTTGAGACCCATTGGGATCCCTTCAGTCTTTCATAGACAGAAGCCTTCTTTTCCAAATAATTATAACTTTCTTTCCCCAGTAAATAGATTCTGATCTTAACTTCCACTGTTCCTAAAATTCATTCTTTCATTGTAGAGAACATGAACTCATGTGGACATCTACCAGGTTGCGAGTTTCTTTCCCCTATATCATAATAAAATGAAAAAAATAATATCTTCTTATTATAATTATTCATAGCTCTTCTTGAAAGATCAAATGAACTAAAAAACATCCATTATTAGCCAGTGATTATAGCATTTCTATGGGTGGCATTAACAGAATTGACTAAGATCTAACAAGCTATCTTGTAATCAAAAACTAAGAAAATATTATTATAAAATATTTATGCTCCTTCTGAACCAAATTATATGTAAGTAGTTTGTTATTTATTCAAAACAAGTGGATTCAAATATTCATTTACAATTTATAGTAGGGGTAATAGACCAAATAATTGAAAGATATAGGACAGTGAAAATCCAATTAGCATGTATATCATCAGTGTCTTCACCATATGTTTAGTGGATGGATATTTAATTGAAATTATACCACCCCCTCACACAAAAGGATAATGTGATAGTGTAAACTGTGCTGTTGATAGAAAGACAATAATGCAATAAAATTTTTTTGGTACCAGGAATCGAACTTAGGACCTTGCATTTGCTAGGCAGGTGCTTATGCCACTGAGCTATATCCCCAGTGGCAAAAATAATTTGGAAAGAGACTACATACTACTGTCCAAATTGAAACATTTTGTTGTAGAAGGAATATTTTTAAATATGCCATACACAGAAAAATTAATGTGTAATTTTTATAAAATTATCATTTTTATATTTCCTGTTATGCTATTTTGTAAAAATGAATGAAAAAAGTGTAATTAGTGGTCATCTTGTATTTAAATGGTGGACTGGAAAGTGATTTAATGCTAAGTAAAATTGATAAGATTGAAGTTCTCAAAGTCCAGTCATCAGCATCATCACATGAGTTCAAATAATAATGTAAATGCTGGAGAGAAACTCGGTTTCTGTCTCTGTGTCTTTCCTCCTCTCAGCCTCCTTCTTTCATTTTTATTTTCAGTGTCTTTCCATTTTGCCTGTAAGTTTAATTTTGTGTGTAGGGAAAAATTTAACTTCTCTTTTTTAGTTTCTGAAGATTTTGTTGAATATCTTCCTCAGTTAGTACCTTCCATATACAATACCGGCTTCCTGACATAATTATTTTATTGTATCTGAGGTAGAAATATTAGCTCACCTCAGCACACATGAACATTTAATTAGGACCTTAGGACCAGTATAGACAATCCAGAGTGAATATCTACTACTAACAGGACTTTAATGTTTCCCTAAAACTTGGCTAGACTTATGCTACATCCTTTGTGCCTCTCTTAAGCCTCCTGACCTCCTTTTTCCCAAGCAAGCCTTTACAGAATTCACTAATCCAACCATACACCTTTTTACTCCTTTTCTTATAGCATTTTACTTTAGAAAAATTATAATCGTGAAGGCTTTTGACACGTAAATCTTTTACAGGTATCTTGGGAGCTTCAAGCTCAGGAATGTTTTTCTCTAAGACAGGAATTATCCCTTTGATATGTAATCAATAAGAAAGATGGAGACTCTACCTCCCGGACTCTGTTTGGCAGGGTAAGACTCTAACTTCCTTGAAAGTTGTCCTTCCTGTCTTGAGAGAGTTTACTTTTTCATTGAGTTAAGCTCAATGGTCAAAATAAATGGACATGTAGTTTACCTGCTACATTTGTTTTGTTTTGTTTAACTTTTCCCCTCTAATTTTGCAAACAAGATCATCTTGAGAAATTTAGAAATTTTGTAAAATTTGAACAATATAATTCCTGAACATTCTCTAATGCTATAATTTTCTTAGCTTCCAGAAATTTTAATTTGTTACCTATTGCCGTATAATGAATGACATGTGGACTCAGTGTCTTATAACAATGATATTGTTTGAAATTACAGTTTACATGTTTCTTCAACTCTGAGCTAGAATAATGTATATGGCTACAGACAACTTCCTATTGATCTGGCAACTGTACCTATGTGGCCATGTTTTCTCACTTAACACAGTAGTTTGTGGTTCATTTGCAGTCAATTAGCAATGTTCTGTCACATTCCACTAAGCAGTCTACTTTAAACAATTGCTCTAACTAGACAACCAAATAATTATTGTCACAGCCTAAATATTTATGGAAAAAGCAATAAAATACATATATTTCTTTAACAATAAAACCATAAACTAAAGTTAAAATAACTTTTAAATGTATTGATTTGGTCAAGATGAGTTAAATGGCAGTCACAAAGCTAGAACATGATAGACTACTAAGTTACAGGAAAGGTCACAGAAATAAGAAGGTTATGAGTTATGAACTGACCTAGCAACTGACACCATACTAGATTATCCTTCTGCCATTGTAGTCACTGAGCTCTCTTAATTGTTCCCATTCTATGAATTTGCCTTTGCTTACTTACTCATTAAAATGATTACATGTTCTTATCATGAAATAAGTACAATTTGTATAAAATCTCAAATGGCTACATTCTTGTTCTCTTGTGGAATTACCCAAAGTCCATTCTATTCATTTGATTCCATGGAAACATTCAATCCTTTCAACTTTTCCCTGTCTCATATGGTTTATATGCTGAACCCTGTCCTTATCTTGCTTAAACTTCCATCATAAGGTATTGCAATACCTTCCTCGTGAATGTACTTCGTTGATTCTTTCACATTTTGTGCATAAACTCTCCTATTTTAGTTTGACAAAATCATTATCCTGGATAAGTCCATCACTCTGTGTAAATTATACTGATCTATGAAACTAAATGTGGCTAGATAAAGATAAAACACAACAGTAGCTTCTATTTAAAATTTTTGTACCCCAAAATTAAAACAACCCCTAATGATTGCAGATATAACAATATATTTCCTTAGTTTACTTACAGCTGCATGATTTTAATATCCAAAGCACAGATGCTTATGTTACTCTTCCATCTTTTCAATCCCTCATAAAATAGTTTTCCAAACTCAATTGATAATAATTATATGCTAATTCAAATTACATATTTCAGATTATGGGAATTCTTCCTGCTTATCTTATATCCAACTTGTTAAAACATACTGTCATTCTAACTTAAAGTATGTCCTTGGTCTCACCATTTGTCTTTTCCACTATTTTCTTGGTCAAAAGCACCACCGTTTCTCACATGGATTACTGAGATTGTCTGGTAACAGATTTACCTCCTCATATTGGCTCTTTTACAGTCTCTTCTCTCACAAGAGCCCCTGTGTATCAAGACATCCCTCTGCATCACTCTTTCTCCGAATAAGAATTTTACTTCCTATTTTCCTGGGCAAACGTTATAACAGAGGACATGCTTTAGTCAATAAAATTTCAGAAGTGACTTGTGCCAACCTAAAGCAAATTTCAGAAAGCATATCATACTTTAGTTAGCCTTTTTTTTTTTTTATTTGGCCAGGGGAAAAACAACTCAAATAACAGCAGCCTGTTCATCCTATATGCTGTGAAGAATGAACGATGGAGAGTTTTAAGAGCTGAATTTACAAAAAAAATCATGTGACATAAGAGAAAAGAAAATATTTGTTGCTGCAAGTCAATGCTATTTTTGCTGTTATATCCCTACAGCATATGTTAATAAAATTTGTATGATAGTTAAACTGAATATCAGTTTGTTTTGAGACATCTATGGAATTAATATATTTGGTGTGTATGGATGCATCAAAGAGAAGAGACCTTACCTACTATGCCTGACCCCCAATGTTTTCCCTTCTGCCTCTGTTCCTCTGCTTTGCTTCCTGGCTACCGTGTCCTGACCTGCTTTGCTCTGCCATGTGCTTTGACCATGACTTGCCTGTCCTGAAACCAGCTGACTATGAACTACATCTTCTGAAACTATGAGTGAAAATAAGCCTCTCCTTTTCTAAGTTGTATGTATGAAGTATTTTTCCAACAATGAAAATCAAAGCACCACAATTAAACTAGTAGAATCAGAACATTGAAGTGGGATGCTGCACTTTCTGAAGTGTGTTCTAGCTGAAATGTGTAGGCTGGCAAGAATATGTAATTAAAGTCTGCCATGAGACTAGTTCATTGAAACATTTAGTAAAACTGAAGCATTTATATCCTGGAAGCCAGATCATTTTCTTAATGATCATTTGGTCTTAGATAAAGAGGTTTAAAAACAGAATGCTCTTAGTGCACTTTGTTATTTTGTCTTTATCTTCTAAGAAATTACATGAGCTAAAGTAAAGCATTGCCAGGCTGATAAGCAGCATGAAAGATTCAGTTGCATGTCACATAAAAAAAGAAAGAGAACATTGAAAACTATGCTAAGGTACAATAATTGATTTGCACTTGTGTTTATGATAAAAGCTTTGTATAAGTATTAGATTTGCAAATCCCTCACTCACTGAACTTCATCTTTTAGGCCAAGGAGAGATAGTATAAACAAATACTGCATGTGGCTGCTAGGCTGGGTGAATGTTGCGAACCTGCCAACCAATGGTACATTCACCTGCTTCCTCAGGAGGGAGTATATTTGAGCTTTTACAAAGCTGCTGTGTTCACTGTACCTGAGCTGCAAGCAATGCCAAGAGCGTGGCCCTGATTCTTAAACACCAGTGTCACTGGATTTCAACTGATGGGTTCTTTTTGAAACTGTCTTCCTGTGGTTGCTTTTATTTACTTCCTTCACCATATCTGAATTCCTATGGACCTTGGTGAGCACCCTAGGTTCCTATTACTCCTCTTGACTTTAGCACACCATGATGTTCCCGTCCCACAAGGAAAGTTTTCATGATCCTGACTTTCCACTAAATGGCACTCAGCAGCAGCATTCAGCATGCGCTTTTATTCATACACGATAAAGGCACTCATGAAAAATTACCTACAATGTGCTTCAAACCGTGACAGGATTGAAAGAAAGAGTTGGTGCTCATATTTTTCTTTTTCTGAAAAATTTTCCATTATTATATTTCTTAATCTGATTAGTGAAATGCTGTATTGTTTCTAATGTTTTTATTATTTTTTATTTTCTTTAATTGTTTGACCAGTCTTGCATTCTTATATCTTGTAACCTGAGCAACTTGATTGAAGATAACAATATGTAATATAACAACAATTGTTAATTTCCTATTATCTTATTTTGAAAGTCTGTGTAAATTTTATTGTTTTGTGTTGTTTTGTTTTGGTTTTGGTTGTTTTTTTCTTTTTTCTTCAAATTAAAAAAAGTGACAGGGTGAATCTTGGCCTTTTGGCTAAGATTAGATATAAAACATGGCAAGAATAATGAAATAAATATAAAATGAGAAAGAATCATGTGGGGGCTGGGGATATAGCCCTGCCTGCCTAGCAAGCGCAGGGTCCTGAGTTTGATCCCCCGTACTGCCAAAAAAAAAAAAAAAAAAACATTCAGCCGAGAAAGAATCATGTGAGGAGGATTAATGGCAATGTGCCTTTCGTTGCAATAATATTTGTTCAATATAAATATTCATCACATATTTTTATCATAATTTGTGTATTAATGTATTTCTCCATTTTTGAAACTGCTACTTGCTTTACAAAGTTAAGTACACACATAGATATTTATTATATTTTTAATGTAGGACCTAAATAAAAATATATAAATCTTAACTAAATATCTACAAAACCATGAAGACTTCATATACCATATCAAACAAAACAAATATTTATACTGCTTATTTTCATATAAATGCAATTATATTGTTAATAGAACTCTAATTTTATCTGTTTAGTGTTCAGATAATATTTTGTTATTGCATAATTACCACTAATGAATATGTAGAGCTACCATATCAAATAAAATTTTAAAATATATCTATAAATATTGACGAAATTATGATATGATAATGACAAGCATGTAAATAAGTAGAAACAAAATGGACCTTAACTTTCTACAGTCGTTAATATTTGTATGATTTAATTGCATGTTATATAATCATATTTCTTTTTATTCCAACCTGTTTTATCCTTCTTTAGGAAGACAATTTCTTAGATTCTAGATAAATTACTATCATCATATTTACATATATTCATACAAGACTCATAATAAGGTTTTATAGATCATAAATATACTCTGATGTCTATGAACTGTGACTGGCTTATGAAAAAAAAGAGAAGTATTAAATAGAAAACGATTGAATATTCTTGTGTATATAACACAATTAGTTATAAACTGTGAGGTAAATATGACATCAGCTATTTAAATTACTACAGAAAAATTTCATTTTTCTCTCAGAAGTCTATGATATGGTCTTTCTTTTATGAAACTTTCAAAATTAGACCAACACAGACAGAACTGGTTTAATCTCAAAAATTAATACTTTAAATGATATTATCTAAAATTTTATGAAGTAGTGAATGCCTTTGTAGCCCATATGAGCTATGAATTTGTAGTGATAGTATAGAAAATTGACACCTGAAGTAAAAAAAACAGTTTAACAAAGTTTTCAATTTCCAACATTAAACAGTATGAAGTTCACAAAATACATTTCCTTGCGAGGAAAATTGTTAACAAAAACATAAAATATTACATAGCTTCTGAGAAAACTAAATTTAACTTATGAAGCATTGGTAGAAGTAAAATGTACAGAAAATTGTAATATCTTGCCATTTTATTTTGCATTTGGCATACTGCAGCTGTTTCTCTGTTAAGTAAACTTTCAATATATTAATGTGAAAACATCGTATAGACATCCCTCAAAGACACCTTCATCAATAAAGTTGAACTATCTCAAATTATGTAGGTCATTGTATATTTAACTCTACACTCTGTGTCTAATTAATCCTTATCTTCTGTGTAATTTTTTTCTTCCTATATCACATACTCCACTGTAATCCACCATCATTTTTCAGGCAGATTAATGAATTCTTTGATTTGTCTGCATTCAATCACCCAGTGAACTCCCAATCTGCTCTCTCAAGTGGACCCTCAGTGAACTTTAACCTTTGAAACAAATCGTATTGCTCCAATACACAAAGATTCCAGATACCTCCCTGAAAAAAAGAAATAAAAATTATATTTGAACATATTCAATGCAAATCTGGCTCATCTTGGGTCCAGCTTCATTTCTTCTCAGTGTTTATCTTGCTGTTTTCTGATTGGGTAAGTCTGATTTCAAGCACTTGAGTGTCCCTCGTTCCTCCTGCAGCTCTTGGAGCCAATGTCTATCTGGCTAGAAAGTGGGTAAAATATAGTTTTCAGCTAATTTCTCTTTACAAGTTAATAAACTCCTCTAATGCTTTCAATCAGAACAGGTGCAAATGCTTTTTTGTCTCATGATAGAAATCTTACTTTTATTTTAAGTTGATAAGAATATTTTTCTTGCTCTGTGAAGTAAATATTATCAAGTGATGATTTTTTGTTGATTGAAAGTAATCTATAATGGCCTCCCAAAAGTGTTTTCTTTCTTCTGTCATTAATATGTCATAGGTAATAAGAAATCATAGTTACTTTAATCGACTCAGATGTTTTTGTACTATTTACTATCCAAAACACTGTATACAGCTTTTTAAATTTGGTTCTTCATTATTTTTATGCAAATATTAATGTATGCAGTTTTTACACTTGGTTTATAATTCAGCAGTAATTGATTTATCATGGGCCTCAAATTTTACACACTTGGTCATTGAGAGCTCTTTGTATTGAATCCTAAATCCTTTTTAATATATTCTCATTATTTATATTTCAGTGATTATTTGTTGGAGGTTCATTATTATTTACTAGTATCTGTGTGTTTGAATCTGTCAAAATTGTCCAGATTTATCTCATTCATTTCCACCTCTACTTCAAGTCAGGTATTTATTAGAGAATATATGGTTACTTTCATTGGGTGATCATTTTTAACAGTGAGACTCCTCACCAGCTCGACATCCCTTTCTCCTACATGAGGGCTAATCAATCTAATGCTCACCAAGCACTACCGTGTCAGGGAGGAATACAATTCCACCTTTTCTGACTCTCTGTCGTGCTATGATGCTAAGTGAATACAAGGCTAACTGCTACTTCCCACTCAGCTCACAGTCCTACCCACGTGTCACACTCCCAGCTGTTCCTCACCACACTGATGGCTTGACCTCCCTTAGTATGTATTCAAAGGTAAACACAAGCTTTTCAAGGTAACTGTTTTGTTAATTATTGTTACTCTCCTACTAGCCTGTTGTGAAACTGTTTTATTGTTATATTTTTCTTTCTAAAGTAAAATGAAATAAAACAAAATCAAAAAAGTGTAATTTCTAAATCATATGAGGACATTAAGCTTATCAGTGTTTAGTAAACCATAGCTATTATACTTCTCAACTCTATTATTACTACTTAATTGTTGCATTTTAATATTTTATTGGTACATTTTAGATGTACATAATCATAACATTTATCTTAGAGAATTCGTACCTGTACCTGATGTGTCTTGCTTTCATTTTATCCTTTCTTACCCTGCTTCCATCACTCTTCCTTCCTTATTTATAAAAGCTTTGTTTCCAATTTTAGTTTAAATTGTCCTTTTATTCCAACTCTGTCTCCCTCCCTTGATCTTTTTCTCATTTGAACATTTTCTTCCCATTTCCTAATATCTATTATACATTTTAGTCCTTACTTACACATTCAATATCTCACCATAGAGAAAAAATGCAGGATTTAAATGAGTAAAGTGATACTCATTTTACTTAAGAGTATAACCTCAAATTGCTTCTCTTTAGCTAGAAATGTCTCAATCTTATTCTGATTCATGGCAGAGCAGTACTCCATGGTATCAAAAAACTACATCTTGTAGAGACAATATGGCTGAATAGAGGAATATTCCCATTCAGAGGTACTCTGAAAATTTCAACTAAAATCTCAGCTAATTGGAAGAAAGGAGAGGGACTTACATCCTGAAACTAAAATCAATCTGAAATAACAGACTCATATATCAAGCAAAACATAGTTAAAGGATTTCATGAAATGGTCAGCCAGCCAATCTGGCCACCCATGTGTCTCCACGTTGGGATAACTGATCACCATATTTGGAATTTTAAATGAACAACAACAAAAGAATGGTATACCAAAATAGTGCATATAGGATAGATGTAGGATAATTATGTGAGCTGCTTCTTCTGCCTTGTTCCAAAAGGTGAGCTCTACAGCCCAGCGGTAAATTCTGCACCAACACACACAGCAGTGAGCGAAATGCTTCCTCCTTGATAGTCAGGAAGCGGTGGGATGCATCGACACCCACATCAGAGCCACAGCAACTCCCAGGGATCCAGCCAAGTAACAAACGGGAACTGGAGCACAACAGCAAGAGAGAGCTGCAGATGGAGGTGGCTTACACGACACCACGCCCTTCTCACTCCAGCATCAAGCAGGAAGCATGAACTGAGTTACTGGGCTTTGGCTCTCACCCTGAACGCCCTCTGTGAGCACCTTGAGCCTCGGCGGCCTGCGCAATCACCACCTGTTCCTGACAGCAATGGGACGAGTCCACAGGCTTTAAGACTCACCCCAGACTACTGATGCGAGCAACAAG
>PVLD010017137.1:0-42807 GCA_004027595.1 Dinomys branickii
TGCTCATTTCGAGGTCCCTGATGCCTGCGATGGTGTACGCGGCGCTCGCAAAGGCGCAGCTCGCGCGTGCAATGGGTGCTCTTACCGCAGCGGCCGGGCGTCTGTCTGGGCAGACAGTGCAGGGCCCCGAACACACATCTGCAGAGGCGGCAGCCGCGGACAGTCCAGGCTCCGTGCCCCAGGGCGCCACAGTCGCTGCAGAGCAGGAGGAGCATCAGGGCTGAGGCTGTAGCTCGCGCCCCCCCCCAACCCCCGCACGTCCGCGTCCCGAGCCCCCCCCCCAGTCCCCACCTGCGCCTCTGGTCGTGTTCGCAGTGGCGGCCGGTGAAGGGCGCGGGGCACACGCAGAAGCTGCCCAGCACGCAGGTGCCCCCGTTCCTGCAACAGCGCGGCGGCAGCGGCGGCGCACCTGTGGGGTCAGCGGCGTCATCCGCCTGGTCTCCGCCGGAGGGGACCAAGCCAGCGCCCTGCTGAGCGTGTGTGCTGGGCAAACTCTGTTTGTTAACTCAGGGATTAAAACAAACTACGCAGGGCTCTGGCGGTCAGGAGAAGCCCGACTACACTCCGCAAGTTGGACTCTCTCTCTCCCTTCCTTTCACATGTTAAAGTCAGGCTGTTGCTTCCCGGGACTGTGATTAAAGACAGGCCTCCCAGGCCGGACCACCCACCTCCTGGGGACGTGGAGCTGAGCCAGGCAGCGCTAAGCCAAGCCAGAGCTCCCGTTACCTAGGCTTAACGAATGCAAAGCTTTACAAATTAGACAGCGAGACTTTTAAAAGATAAACACTTCACTAGGAAATGCCTTTACTTTGTAATGCTTTATAATATGAAGACGACGAGCTGTTCCGTTTTGGTTTCTCACTTCATCCGTAGCTTACCTTTTCTCACCAGATCTTAAAGTCCACTAAGCAGAATCTCTGCAAACGTTATCGGTCAGCGAGGAGACTTACACTCTCCGTAGACCCTGGAGTGCAGTGCAGAGCGCCGAGGCCTCCGGTGTTCATCGTTTGTGCCCCCCCCCGTGAAATTACTCTGGGCCGTAGGGAGTGTGGTCAGCTGGGGCTCTGGAGCGGCGACGTTGCTGCTTTCTCTGCCATCTCTATGTTTCTCTCCATGATAGCCTTTCAAAAATATTAGATATGAGACTGATAATGATGGAGAAACAGATATTTTATGCAATTAAAACTGAGACTATAAATAAAATGCTTCTTACTGTTTCCCAAGTGGATGATCTGTAATGCCAAACTGATTAGACACAATAGCCTAGGATATTTAAGAAGATTATTAGAGTCTGAAAGCAGGAATTAAAAATGCAATGCAATGAATATAAATAAATAAATAAAATAATAGTGTAATACAACGCAATCATTTTGGAACTTAAATTTTGGCTAATGTTGTCATAGGTTAGAAAGATTTGGAGGTGAAAGTGCATTCTTCCTCTACTAGAATCAGTGGCACCTTCACTGCAGTTTATTCTGAGAGCTTTAAACCTGTCTTGACTCCAACATCTGGATGACTTGTCTTACCTGACGTGCCTCCAGGTCATTTTCTTACTGACAAGTCTGGTTGGTGTAAGCGTCTCCTTCCCAGCATCAGTAAAATGACAATCAATTCCCAAGGAGGCTGAGTGTGGACAGTGTTTGTAACGGAAAAGATCTTCACGCCATTCCTTGGAACAACTGCATCAAGACACAGACATTTGTTTCCCTCCGCTTTGGCCAAGATAAACAGCCATGAGACCTTTCCGTTCTGCAGTGGAAACCCGTTAGGAGCTCCTGCCGTGAGGCCAAGGACTGTCGCTGAAGACTGTCCCTCAGTGAATCACTCCCAGGAGGGGTGGAGACACAGGCTGACCATACCTCAACCTGAAACTCACCCCCAGCAGTATTTACAGTGTTGATAGCGGCATGGGTGGCCTATCTCTGATGCAAACCACGGATGATCAATGTGGCAAGTTTATACGTCACTGAAAAACAAATTGATTAATGAATTAAAACCCCACACAAACAGAAAAGCTTTCATAAGAAAGTGGAAATTTTTCTATTGCTTACTCCTTGTTCTAGAGAGGGTGAGACAGGCCAACTACAGAGGGAAGCTGCTGTATGAGACATGGCTAGCAACCTGGGCCCCAGAAGTTGGGAATGTTGAGCAAGAGATAAAGTGGGAAGGCCTTTCCACATCTGCTTCCAGTGCATCCTTATTGCTACTGAGGAGCAGTTTGCTGCATTGCTTCCCTGTGGGAGACACTAGTCTTACCATCATGTGAAGGGGGGACGGGACTGAGGCTTTGAAATGTTAAGCCCCTTGGCACTGAGATCTTTGAAAAACATAAAATGCACAAATATGTATGAGAAACGCTATACAAAGCCTGCTGCACAGAGGAGTCCCAGCTCACCACCTCACACCAGCCAGGGAGCAACTTCCAACACTAAGTCTGTTTTCCAATTGCGAAAGTCAATACTGGAGCCCTTCCATCAGTGCTAGAGAACACCTTGCAACTCAGGATAGCAAACTGGATTTTAATACAAGAACTGATACCTAAAACATAATATGGGCCTGGGGATATAGCTCAGTGGCATAAGTGCTTGTTTGGTAAGCCTGAGGTCATGAGTTCGATTCTCAGTAAAAAACAAAAAAGAAAGCATAATATGCTTCCCTAAAAGTTGAAATAGCTTTTGACACTGATTTGACCTCTCACATCTCTAAACGTGAGGTTTATTACAGGGACCATTATACTAGAAAGGTGCCGGGGAGCCTGGATGGCACATGGTCTCTTGATGAAGGTTTCTGTAAGTTCCAAGATCAGGTTGAGACTGACAAACCTAAGGGTGCAAAACTCACAGAAGATAGTACCCCAGGGCTTCAGCAAACATCTCCAGGTGCAGCTGTGAAAGGTTTGGTTTTAAACTGAATAGTTATTATCGGTTCATTACATAATCTAGCTATGTACAGAATAAGTACATTTTATGACTTTAAATTAATAAAAATTATATATGACCAAAATGGGCTGTATATTAAAATAAAACCATATGTAAGTTTAAAGGATTGTATTTCTTTGTACAAAAAGTTTTAAATTTTTTTACTTTAAAGAATGCTATAGAAACAAAAACTTTTTGATAATAGTAAAATTTCAAATAGACCATCTAAAACCTAATTCTTCACAGTTTCTTTATTAAATATTCTATGTTGGACATTTCCAAATATATAAAAAAGCTAGGAGAAAGATTCAGTAAATTCAAGTTCACCATGTAAGTATTAACCTTCGACAATCTTATTTCTTCCCATGCTTAATGTCTTGGAGCTTTTAAAACCTAGCCCCAGATTTTTGGTACTGGTGATGCAATTTAGGCCTATACATGCCAGGGAAATGCTCTACCACCCAGCTATATCCCCTGCTCCTCAATCTGCTCAACTTTACAAATGGAAACTGTAGAAAAAGAAAAGGAAATGTGTTGTCCTGAGGGGAAGAAACATCCAAAGGACGTCTAGCGCTGCCTGTTTACTTAAGATCTAGTTGGCTTGGAGGAGCATCAGGGCCTCTGCCCTGGGAGATAAGATGCTGGTGAACTATTTTTCACCACTCTGTCACTTACTCTTACCAGGCCTTTGTGCTCCCTGGGTGTCTCCTTTGCTCAAGGGTCTAATAAAAGAAGTTTTGCATCTCTTTGCTGGGAGAGCTGCCACCAACAAAACCTGGCTTGTGAGAGTTGCCTGGGAATAGTTAGAGGGGGGGGGAGGTGGGTACCTTGCCTGGGGGGGGATCCTCTTTCTTGTTATCAGCTGTAAACAGATAAGACTGGAGCCAGCAATCCAACCTCCAGCAGATAAAATGTGTGGGAACCAGGACATCTAAGATTAAACACTGTCACATTCTCAGCACAGCAAGCAATTGGGGCAGCAAATGCTCTGCAGCCCATTCAGTGTGAAGGGTTCTTTGCAACTTCAAAGCTGTCCACATGAGCTGCTTGCTGGGACCCACAGGAGAGTGAAAACTGGTGTCTCACTACTTACCTTTGTGTTTCGGCTGGGATTTTTTCCATCTGTATGAATTTTTCTTTTTAGGTGTATCATGGAAGTGAAATAATACCGTATTTGTCATAGTTTGTTAATTTTTGCAGTGGTAGGAATTGAACCCAGGGCCTCATGTGCTAGCCAAATGCTCTACCATTGAGCTCCACCCACGGCCCATGTTTGTTCTTTTGCATCTGGCTTATTTCATATAGCATAATTTTGGGGGGCTTATCCACATGGTGTGGTAGCATGTATCAGAACTTTGTTTTTGTGACTGAATAATATCTTATGGTGCATATGTATATACCAAATTGTTTATCCATTACCTTTTGATGGGCACATGGATTTTTTTCTAACTTCTAGGAGAAAATAGAGGAAAAACAACCATCTACACACCATTGAGAAAGGTTTTAGGAGAAAACAAATCTGCCAACACATTGGTCCTGGACTTCCAGCCCCCAGAACTATGAGAAAATAAATTTGTCTCATTTTAGTTGCCCAATACGTTGTTTTGTTATGGCAGTCCAAACTAATACCCAAGGGGGTTGTTTTTTCTGTAGTTTTAAATTTTCTTTCAATGGTTGAGATTGAACATAGGGGCTCTCACATGCTAGGCACAAGCTTTACTACTGAGCTACACCCTAGACAAATTTTCTCCCTTGTGTTACACATTATGTAACATAGCAAGTTTTGCAAACCATAGAGTGTATTTCTGCTGGCAGCCTTCTAAAAAGTTAGAGAACATCTACTCAGTGTTCTTCTGAGGACATTTTCGTTCAGGTAAAACCTAGCAAACAGTTCTCTAGGCCATGTTATTAGCCCTGCTGATGTTCTTCAAGTCAAATGGTGAGGCTGGACTGTTGTGACTGTGACTGCCCAGGCCCCTGGAGAATCCAGTGGAGTCAGAGATGATCATCTCAGTGACCAGAAGTGACCAACTCAGGTGACAAGAGATCATCTCTGAGACAAAAGGCCCCCACAATTGATTTCCATTTTCCAAATGTGGCCACATCCAGATGAGGATAATCACCAAGGCCTTTAGTTTCTAAATAATACAAGCCCTGTATATTTATTTGCAGAAAACATGGTCATAAAAAAGCAAAATGCATACATTCCCTGAAGTAAAGATAGAGGCTTAAAATAAATTCATTGCAGAGAGAGGTTTGATTTTTCCAGAACTTTGGACGAAGCCGGCAATGACATACTGAAAGGAAAGTCTGGGGTGCAGGAGTCCTCCTGACAGTGGCATCTGTGAACCAGTCCACCTTCTGGTATCTGGAGATGAACCCCAGGGGAGGGAGGCCCAATCTGTCCTCAGCATGGATGCTAAGTGCACTGTGTGCCTTAGGTTAGTTTTACCTTCCCACCCTGAGCCTTAGGGACCACGGCACAGTGGAGGGGGTCAGTGGAGAGCATACCACTGTGACAGAGAGAACATAGTGGCCATGAGCTTAATCGCAGTAGTTTTTTGTATCCTCACTTCTCAGACTGATGTCAGATCCAGGCCATCTTATCAAAAAATTGCTTGATTTTATGGGAAAGTAATTGAAGATAGCATTATCTGATTGGTCTCAGATGCTTGGCTTGGGAACATGTCGCCCAGATCTCCTTGACAGTCCACACCCACTGGGCCAGTCAGGGTTTTCATGCCCTAATCTTTGCCTCACTCTTGTCTCCCTTCTCACTGGAGATCTTAGGTTACTCGAGACTAACTTCAGACTTAGACTATTTAACAACGATTAGAAGTCTCAGTTTAAAGTTCATTTGAAGGTCCCTAAGAGCCTTTATACTCTCTACTCAAGCCCTGTAGCCTCTCCCTAGGATAGCCCACGGCTTCCTGTGGGACGAGAGACACAGGGTGAGAGAGCCATGCTCTTCATCTTTTTGGGACCTGTTACCGGAAGCGAGTTACAGACTCACACCCAGGAAGAGGGTCCCATAGCCATGAACACCAGGAAGCCTTTTGGGGCTAAGATAGGACAGAAGAAACAAAGTTCAGTAGAATGGAGTTA
The DNA here is from genome assembly GCA_004027595.1 of Dinomys branickii. NCBI lineage: Eukaryota > Metazoa > Chordata > Mammalia > Rodentia > Dinomyidae > Dinomys > Dinomys branickii. The sequence continues at coordinate 6,024 of PVLD010017137.1, forward strand.
AAGAAAATGAGAATTTCAAAACCACACTCTTTTTAAAAACTGCAAATTCGGACACAAAAGTTACACAAGCTTTTTTCCCTTCCAAAAAATTCATTCAAAAAATTTGTGACGTTCTTGAAGACTCAGTAAGCTTGTGAATTCTTGTGCTTTTCACCTATTAATTCACTTCCTACCGCAGACCTCCACTTCAAGGAAGTAGCACTATTAGTGGGCAGCAGATCTCAGCTTCAAACACAGGTAAATAATTTGCACTGTACCATAACATGTTCCAGTTCAGTAGGAATGCACATCCAAGATCCCTCATCTGGAAGACACCCTCAAGACCTCATAAATGCATCCAGCTCCAGATCATAACAGGCCTTTCTCTCTTGAGCGACCCCACTGTTTCTTTGAGTGTGCACTTTTAAATTTTGGCTTAATAAATTCTTTTATGCTTCTTACTAATGCATCCTAACAATTCTTCCTCTATGACAGGAGATAGCAAAACCTACACCTTAATTTTATGGGTACGGTGGGTTTAGAAATCTCGCAGGACCCTGTCCAGTAATAGAGCCATCAGAGATGATCTCACATACACTAGTCAAAATTGTTTTGCCATATTTCCTGTTTGACTTCCACTAAAGATACTAAAGTAAATTTATTATTACATCTTCTTCTCCCTAAATATCTCAATATTTAGGAGATCTGAAAAGTAAGGCCATTTTCCCACATAGCCATCACCTTTTTTCACCATAAAAGGCGATGGCTTTCACTGTAGGCAGTGTGCCTATAGCTTCTACTTTTGTTTAAGCTTGACAAGAAAACCAGTTGAAGAAATGGGTCAATTCTATCATTAAATAGTCAATCTTTCTATTTTATATTTTGAACCCAATTAAAGAGCTAATAAAATGTATAATATGCTTTTGCTGGACAACCTCACAGTTTTAAAATAAAAATATACTTGCTTTTACATAAAATGTAGACAGAAGTTTCTCTGGTCCGACAAAAGACCAGAGTTGCTGCATAGAACCAAAGAAAGCAGAGGTTTGAGCATCCCTCAGTGTGGGAATGGTGTCACATTTGATTTGTAAGTCCAGCAAAGGACTCAATTCTAACAACTCAAAACTTCCTATTTTTGCAAGACAACAGTTCTTCTCCTGGATAGCTTATTAACTATTGGTTTTGTGTTTTAGCTGCAAATGACTATTAGCACATAGCTGTCTGTAAATAAAAGCTACTTTGGGAGTGTCCTGGATCCTTTTAGTAGGTGACATAACTGACATTTTACTTTCCTAATTCAGGCACCAATACTCCAAAGAACCTGCTCAACGAACCAGTTTTGTAGCTTGCTTTGGAGGCAAGGAGCTCTAATCTCTATGACCTGTGCTGAGGAAAAGGTCTGATTTCTATGGCTAAATTTGGGTAATATGAAGGACAGAGATACAAATGTTGAAGATCAACAAAATCTTGGTTCTGTGGCTGCTTCTAAGGTCTTCTAATGCTCATTAAGGCAAAATACTTTGCATGTCAACATGCTATACTTTACAGCATTGTTTTCTGAGTCTCTACAAAGGTGATTCTTACTATTAAATGTGGCTTAGAATTGACATCTGGGGTTCTCAAAATGTCATTGGTGACAATAAGATGGTTTCACTGTAGTGCAGAGGTTAAGAGAAGAATTGGAGTAACTCAGATAATGAAAGGAAGCAGAGATGTATTTTGCTTTTGTCTTTGTCCATGACAGGTCTCTATTATGTTGCCTAAGAAACCTCAAACTTCTGGGCTCACACAATCCTCCTGCTTCAGCCTCCAGAGTAATTGGGATGCAGGTGCATGTCACTGTCCCCACCTGAGGGAGAGGTATTTAAGGTGAATAGAGACCTCTATTTTGGAGACATTTTGCTCTAAAAGGGAACAGAGCAATAGGGATGGGGGTTGAGTGTGATTGGAATTGAAAGGCCCCACAAAGGCTTAGTGAGTCCCAGCCTGTGGCAGCATTGAGAAGTGGGAAAACCTCTGGAAAATGAAATCTGATGAGAGGAAATTAAATAATGGGGCATGTTCCACAAGAAAGGCACACAAAAATAGAACTTTAAGCAACTTCTCCAGACTTTCTCCTGCTGAGCACATAACCAATACTCTCTCCTCTCCTCACTTTCAACCAAAAAGAAGTGACAGAATATGCAGATACCAGTCCCAGAACACTACAGCTAGTTTCCTTTCCACAAAACAAAAACAAAACATAAGACAAGCTGAAGATGTCTGGAAGAGATAAAGCAAGTATGAAATGAGCAAGTCAAGAGACAATCTCACTGACCAGTCCAGTGTTTCTCAAACCTTACAATGTATTGTTAGATTCTGGAAAATTATTCTCTCCAGTGGTTTTGGTTTCTTACATGATATCTGTATGGCAACTCACCCCTGTCAGAAAAATCTCCAAGACTTAGGAAAGAATGTTTACTCTCTTTGGCCATTCTGCAGCCATTTTACCATTTATGTTATGGATACTTTACTGAGAGTGACAACCTATAGATAGATTTTACTGAGAAAATCAAGGTAAAAACAAGGCAATTAGGTGAGCAGATCGATATAGACAGTTTTGGAGGCTTCAGCAGAGTGAAGATATGAAAAAGTTATCCTTAGGAAGGGTGAGGAATGCCATGGACTGAGAGCACCAAGGGGCTCCCCTGTTGGAGATGTAGCCCTGTTGTCTCTGTAAAGTTGGGAAAAGAGCCTTCAGAGTTTAACTTCAGAGACAGGTGGCCAGAAGGAGGAATCCAGGGACCAGGTGGGGTGCTATGCATGAAGGTAATGAACCTAGGATGATCATTTATTGAGAGTGATGATCAGCAAGGATATGGGTTCTGGCTAAACTGATTTAGCAGAGTTGTTGCTAAAAGTGCATTTTACCAAAAAGTGCAGAAATAGGTTTAGGAGAAGAGTAAAGGGCATGGACTAAAGTTTGGTCAAGTGGAGAATCCGTCCACCCCTTCAGAGGTAACAGAGCACTATGGCTGAGAGGCTGCTACAGGAGGCACTGGACATGGAACTCAAACTCTTCCATGTCCAGTTGGTTTTAGGACAGACCAAATGTGCACATTTTAAGCCATTTCATATCTGCTTGCTTTGCATACCCCTCTAAACTCTACCCAGATCTGTTAGCCATGTGTAAGGCCACTTGAGGGCTGAAAAAGATCCTGAGGTACTGCTGCATTCAGAGTATTCTGATCCAGAGCCTCCCTATTATGCTGACCAGATATTACCTGGACCTTATGCCCCCTCTCAGATTCTACCACTGCCCCCAGGAATATCCTTGATTTCTTCCCCCTCTGCAGGTGGCCCTGCAGGTGGTTTCTGGACGGTCTCCTGCCAAGAAAGTTGTTTCTTCCTAGGCAGTGCTATTAAAGCATCACCCATGTGCTTCTTGTATGCTGCTGCCACCTCATGTTCATCTCTATATTTGACCAACGTAGAAATCCCTGAACTTACTACACACCCCATTGAATAGTTTTGTCATCTTTGCTGAAAATGACTTAATCATTATTTAATTTCTGGAATCTCTATTCTAGTCAGTTGGTTACTATGTCTACCTTAGCCAATATATACCATAAAATATATACCATAAATTTTTTTTTTTAATTTTGAAATAGGATTTCCCTAAGTCACCAATTTTTCTATGCTTGGCTTGAATTAGTGCCTCCCAGCATGCTAGAATTATAGGTATGCACCACTTCACCCAGCTCACCACTTTGATTATAATAGTCTTCACTCTACCTTATGGGGAGTCAAACCTAGGTTCTTTCATAAGCTAGGCAAGTACTCTATCACTGAGCTATACCCTCTACCACTAAAATACATTTTAAAATTTTGATATACATCCTTGCTCAATTTCCCAGGCTGGAATTGAACTCATTATTCTCCTGCCTCACCTTCTAAGTATAAGGGAGTATATAGTTGTATGCTACTGCACTGCTACATCTTTGTTAAAGTTTTGAAATTTAGAAGGGTGAATCTTCTTTTTGTTCACATTTTTTAAATATTATTTTTGCTATTCAGAGTTTCTTGAGATTCCACATGAAATCTACAGTAGTATTTGCTGAGGACCAGCTTGACATAGTGCAGAGCAGGCAGTGATTAATACTAATAAATTGACACAAAAATAGATTGAGAGTCTGTCCTAGGCTTACATGACCTGTGGCAAGACCCACAGCTGGCTTGCAGACAGGCTAATCTTTAAGACAAAAGCCAGCATTGAGACTAGAAAACGGCCTGTGAAATTCTGGCACCTCAAAAGAAGATAATGTGGCAGCTGAGGACTTGATTCATCCAAATTCCTTCTAGCTTAGAAGTTGCAGTTAGTGGACAATCAGGGTACAAGTTAAACATGATCTGTTCTTGTGTGCTGTTCCAAAAATGGTTTGTTCTTCAACTCTTTGAGCCTTGCTTATATCAGCAATTCACTGTCATCACTTCCTGCACCCACCAGCATGCCCCCAATGAAGCTGTGCACCTAATAAAGGCCAGGGACATCATGCCTTGGGGTCTTAGTCATTAATGGGCTTTGACCATCCTGGTGCCCCTTGTAACTTATATATATATATGCCCCTTGTAATATATATCTTGGTTACTTTTCTCTCTTTGCTGAGACAAAACACCCAACGCCCAAAATGAAGAAAGGAAAGGTTTATTTAGCTTACAGTTTGTGGAGGTTTCAGTCCATACTTGGCTGGTTCTGAGGCAGAATGGCAGCCTCTTTTTCTCCCTTACCTTGTAAACAGCCTACCCCCACCCAGGGGGCGTGTAGCTCTCACACAGTCTCCACGCCCTCCTCTTCCACAGGCTTAGGATGTGTACAAAGTAAGCACCTTGGCTTCCTACTGAGTCACTCAGCCAAACCTCTAGTCTCACCAAGTTGACACAATGTATAAACCATTACTATATAGATAATCTATATAGATATATATAGATATATATCTATAATATGTATATTATAGATATATAATCTGTGTTTTATTCTGTTATCATACCGTACTTGAGCAGGAGATTGGTTGTCCTAGGTCAGGGCCCTGATAGTATTCTTTCTGCAATGAAAAATGGGACTTTTACTAGAAGGTTTAGATTTTTACTTGAATATGAGGAACAGAATGTAAGCATTAAAAAAAAATCAACTCTGGTTATCAGCTTGATTCTCTCACAGTGCATCTGTAAATAATTATAGCTGCATAAAGTTCAAATGAAGTATGTGCAAAAAAGTTCAAAAAAGTTATCTGACAGGTATTGAATCGAATCTGCAGATTGCTTTGAGTGGTATCAGTTCATTTTGTGCTGTTATAGAAGAATATCACAGTCTGTATGGTTTGTGTTTTTGAGACAGGGTCTTGCTATGTACTCCAGACTGGCCTTGAGCTCACTATATATCCCAGGCTGGCCTTCAACTCCTGGCAATCCTCCTGCCTCAACCTCCCAAGTGCTAGCATTACAGGGGTGCACCACCACACACAGCTAGGCTGTCTGAACAGAAATTAATTAATTAATTAATTAATTGTTTAGGGGATTTAATCTGCATCTTTGTGTTGGTTACTTTTCTCTCACTGCTGAGAAATCCTCATAGGATTTTAGTAGCTATTCCCTCCTTTGCAATTTTTTGAAAGAGTGTTAAAAATTGTTGTTAATTATTCTTTAAATGTAATTAGAATTATTCTTTAAATTAAATTAGAATTTAACCAGAGATATTATCAGGTCCTGGGATTTTTCTTTTCTGGGGGTATTTAATTACCTATTCAATTCCTTCATTTGTAATAGAACTATTCAAACTTTCTATTTCTTCTTGAGTCAATATACTATATTGATAATTTTATGGTCCTCAGCATGTAGTCTTTTCAGACATCTGGGAAAATGGCGAAGCAGTAAACAGCAACAAATCAACCTCTCCAAGATTCAGAATCCAGACACTGGAGAATAACAACTTGGAGAAGAAAAGAAGGAGATAGGTAGATCCCAGAGACCCAGGAAGGATCTGAAAGGAAAATTGGAGCTCACAGAGAAATTGAAGAGACAGATCACAAAAACATGAAGGGGAAATCTGTGCTTTCTTCCTGACTCCTGGCTCCTGGCTCACGGAGTAAGAAAGAGAGATTGAATTTACAGAGACACAGTGGAAGTGGATGATTCCAGAGTCCTCCAGGGCCAAATGCATCCGTGGAATGAAGCAGTGGGTGCTGTATGCTACAACTGCTACAGCAACTGCAGTGTTCCCTGGGGACAGTGCTTGGTCAGATTTTAGGGAGGGGCCAACTGACCTCAGAACTTAGAGCAGACATTGGTAGGCTTCAGCTCAGGGTCTCCAGTGCTAAACTCCTGTGGTCACTTGGTGAGGGACCACCACTGGAGATGTCCATGGTCAAGGAGCATGTTCAGGCAGACAAGAAGACACCCAGCATGTAATAAGCTAAATAACTCAGGCACCAACCCCACCACGAGGGGCCAGGCGGAGTCTGAACTTCTGTTGGATTTGAAAGTACCAGAACCAACACCCTGCCCTCAATCTACGGCAGGCTTTCTGGGACTATCCGGCACAGATCTGGGCTCTGAATGTTTCATTTGTCTACCAGCCAGAGCAGAGTCATGCCCTGAACTGGACACTGCCACAGAACTATTGACCCCAGAAGATAAACAGAAGTTTGAAACCACAGAGAAAAGTTTTGCCTTTTCTGTAATTTTTTCTTTTTTCTATTCATTTTTTTGTTGTGGTGTTTGTTTTATTTAATGTGTAAATATTGTTTTTAGTGTTTTGTTTTAGTTTGTTCTTGTTTTTGTTTTTTTCTTCTTTCCTTCTCTCCTGCCTTCTTCAACAGTTTCCTGAAGCTTAGGTAATCTTCCTTTGTCCTTTAGCCTTCTAATCTCTTTCTCTTCTTTTATTTCTCTATTTTTTCTCTTCTATTTTCACTATTTTTCAATTTTCTCCTTTTAGGGTAAAATTGTTCTAGTGTGGCTATTTACTGTATATAATTTTCTCACTTGTCTTAGATTTTGTTACACAACTATAAATCTTGTACTTATGGCTAAAAGGAGCAAATTAATAGATATTACCATTTGTCATTTTCCATTCTGTGTTTGATGCTATTGTTATTGATCATTGTACTACTTTACCCCAGGTGACAAAGTTGTTGTAATCAACTACTCTTCCTTGTATGTTAATACATAGACTGTCTGGGTGTATAACCAATACTGTAGTCCAGTAGCCAATAACTGGGTACTAGGCCAAATAAGCTACAATTCCTTTCTAACAAATTGAAAAGGTAGGATCCTGGAACAGAGTCAAAAGTTAAAAGCCAACTACCTTTAGAAGACATCTCTGAAAAGTAGTCATTTTCTAAAGAGTTCTCAATACTAGTAATAAAGCTACCTGCCACAAGCAATATACAAGCTTCAGTGGAGAAAACAAATTAAAGAAAATAGAAAGTAAGAAAATATGGAAGCCAGGTGTGGTGGCACATGCCTGTAATGCTAGCACTTGGGAAGATGAAGCAGGAGGATCACTGCAAGTTCAAGGCCAGCCTGAGCTACAAAGTGAGCTCGAGTCCAACCTGAACTACCTAGCAAGGCCTTGTCTCAATAAGCCAAAAAACCCACAAAAAACAAAACAGAAAACATGGAAGCAAGATGTAACTCATAATCTGAAACTCACCAAAGACAAATGCAGGGGGCACTGAAGTGGAAGAAATAATAAAAGGTACCCAGATTAATTTTCTGAAATAGTAGCAGCAGAAGTAAAAAAAAAAAAAATCAGTAAGTCTCTTGACAAAAGCAATACAGAAATAATTCAAGAAAGAATGACAATAATGAAGAAAGGATTAGTGAGTATAAAGTAGATACAGACTTTTAAAAATAGCTTAAGAAAAACATCCAAACTATGAATGCCCAACACAGAAAAGAATTGCATTCCACAAAACAGACTCAAATAGAAATCCCAGAGATTAAAATTCTACTGAAAGTATATACAGCAGAATCATCAGGTGAAGATAGAATATCAGATCAAGAAAAAAGAGTTTTAATCAGTGATAATCCAATGAAAAACCTATTAATAATACCAAAGAGGTATGAAAAATCAGGGTATAAAAAGCCCTGTTCACAGAAGTAGTAGCAGAAAAAATATCAAGAGTAGAAAAAGAATTTGAGATGCAGATACTTGATAGAAGCCCATTTAGACCTCATCACGGTCTGGAGGAGTTTATGAATTGTAATTCCAGGGAAAATTTACTGGAATTTGCACGAGTAAATTCCAGTCTACCATTCCCAATGCAACCAACCATGAGAATAAAGAGACAAAGACATACTGGGCTGTGTTGGTTTGGGGGCTATTTTTGCAAGGGGAACAATATAATACAGGACACATACTTTAAGTGATTATTTATAATAGTCACCCAGAAAACAATACAAAAAAGAGTACAGGAAATCTGTCCATACATTAAGACCAAGGAATCCAGCTGAGGGCCTGGACCCCACGACAGTGTCCTACATGAGTCCATGTGAATACCTACAGCTCTTAACAATGCCTCCCATGAGTCCAACTGGAGGCCCAGAGTCCATGACAACATCTCATGCAGGCCTGTTTCACGGATCTGTGCTGGGATGGCCCAAAGGTCCATGGTGGAATCTAGAAAGTCTGTGCCAGCAGGATAAAGGATCTATGCTAGCAGGCTGAGGGATCTGCACTGGAGCCAGGAAGCGATGCTCAGAAGAATTGAGCTCCTCCAAAAGGTACCATAGCCATCCTCAGCAACAGTGAAGTCCCAAGCTCCTCCGATGATCAAGATGGCTGAGTTCCCATCAGAGAAGCCAATGCAGCAAGCTTCTCCTAGAGACCAGCCATGCACCATCTTCCCCTCCTGAACCAGGAAGTGATGCTCCAAGTGAGGACCAGAGCTCCCCCAAAGTGAACCAAAGCCATTCTCAGTGCCAGTGAGGTCCTGAGCTCCTCAGATGATAAAAACAGCCAAGTTCATCAAGAAAATCAGCATGATGAGCACCTGCAGAGCAACCAATAGCTTCCACCAGCTCCAGCAGCATTTCTCTGCTCCCAAAAGCCTTACTTCTCCTTCTCCAGTTCTGCCTCTTATGCTGCTGGCAACAATTCCCAGGTGGACTTCCACACCCAGCACCGTGCTTACTCAGTTCAGTTGGAGGTTATAAATTGACCACCAGTTATCAATCCATTACATGGGTATTACGGTTGATACATTGTGTCAACTTGGGGAGTCTAGAGGTTTGGTTGAGTGACTCAGCAGGAGCACCTAAGCCAAGGTGCTTACTTTGTATATATCCTGAGCCTGTGAAAGAGGAGGGCATGGAGATTATGTGAGTGCTGCATGCCCCCCTGGGTGGGGGTAGCCTGTTTACAATGTAAGGGAAGGAAAGAGGCTGCTTGTCACTATTCCTCCCTTTTGCTCTGGTTGTTCTTGCTGTGTTCTGACGTCATGAACTGTTGCCCTCTGCCATGTGCCACTCTGCCTCAGAACCAGCCAAATATGGACTGAAACTTCCACAAACTGTAATCTAAATAAATCTTTCCTTCCTTAATTTTGGATGTTGGGTATTTTGTCTCAGCAAGGAGAGAAAAGTAACCAAGACAATGGGCCAAACCCAAGTTTTATTAATCCATGAAGAAGTGAGTGGCTCAGGGTTGAACGACTGTGAGAATGGTGGGAACTGCCTAAGTACTGGGCTAGGTAAGAGATGCAATGACACTTCTGCAATATGCAGAGACAGACTGGAAGAAGAGTACTGGATTCTAGTAACACTTAGCCTCTAAGTTTGGAGGAATCTGCATAACAGTCTGAGTAAGTATCTTATGCTTTGTGTTGGCTGCTTCAGCTCTGATATCTGGCCTTTCTGACCTGAGATCTCACTGTCTCATTCTCAAAGCTGAATACCATCTGACGGCATGGCATCTCTTGGCCTAGCTTACACTTAGAAGAAGGGAGGTATAGGCAGGGGTCACAGACCTGTTGCTCTGGCTACACATCACCTTGGTGGGCCCATCTACATTGTCTAAAGCCAGTTAAGGGGGTAGAGCATTTTCCTAGCCAGCTCTGTGTATATCAGTATACAGAAGTAGAGAAAAGGTGAATCAGAATGGAGGTAAGTTGTCTTCTTTCAATGGGATCTGTCCCAGTGGTGTTCCACAGTAAATGAGGCATATAGAACTCCAAATAGTCATGATCAGAAAAAAACTACACCAAGGAATATGAGTCAAGATTCAAAAAGGTCAATACAAGAACAGAATATTAAAAGCTGTTAAAGAAAAGGAAAAGAATCACCTATAAATGAAAGCCATCAGAATCACATGGATTTCTTAACACAAACCCTTATGTCAAAGAGTGCTTCAATAAACTATAGTAATAACTTGATTCAAGAACCTCCTTCTTGTGAGCAATTCTGTTTATGAACTGAAACATTTGGCAAAATTTTACTTCCATTTGTGAACTCTGCATCAGGTGACATTGAACCTTAGAGGGAAATTTGATTTGTTTCATGAACAATTTGCTTTACAATCAAAATCATGGAATGAATTAAGATTGTGAACCAAAGCACTACTATATTTCAAAAAAGAAAAGAAAAACTCTCCAATGTAGACTGATTTACCCCTCAAAATTATCTTTTAAAATTTGTGGAAAAATAAGATACAGAACACACACTTCGAAGATATCAATATGCAAAGCAGCAAGTATTGGTGGTTTGTTTGTTTGTTTGTTCGTTTTTGTCTTTGGTTTTTTTGTTGTTTGTGTTCTTCTGTTGTTGAGAGGATTAATTTGTCTGACCAAGTTTGCATGTCTGTATCTGGGTTCATATATATACACTTCGAAGATATCAATGGGTAAAGCAACAACCACTGTTGAGTCCATGTCACCTTGTCTGTAGATCAGTTTTGATTGTACTATTTTTGATGCTAATTTGTGTCTGTTAATATGTTTTTGTGCTTTTATTTTTTTTAAAAGAAAAAAAAAAGAAAAAGAAAAATAAGATACATCCATGATAAAGAATACCTCAAGAAACTCAGGACCATCAAACTAGCATTCCAAAAACTTCTGAAGGATATTCTAGAAAAAGGCAACAAGCACAACAAAGAATTCCAGTAGAATGAATCCACCAGGGATGGGAAATAGTAAACAGAAGGAAAAGAAAAGGAACCAACAACAGAGAAATAATATGACAATGATGTAAATACATACCAGTTATAACCATCAGTGTGAATGGACTCAATTCACCAGTCAAAAGAAACAAATTGCAAAATGGATCAAGCAACAAGATTCAACAACATGCTACATACAAGAAACACATTTAACTCAAAAAGAAATGTACAGATAAAAATTCAAAGGATGGAAAGGAATATTCCATGTGACAAAACCCCAGAAAAAAGCAGGGGTAGCTATTCTATTTTCAGACAAACTGGATTATAAGCCAAAACTGAGCAAGAGAGACAAAGAAGGTCACTATATCCTTGTTAAAAGGAACAATCCAAGAGGAAGAGATAACAATCTTAAAAATGCATGCACCAAATTCCAGTGCACCTAGCTGTATAAAACAAATATTAATGGACACAAAAAAATCAAATAAACACTAATACAATTGTAATAGGGGTCTAAATACCCCACTGTCACAAATACACCGTGACCAAATTGGATCCACCCCAGACATTTAAGGATGGTTCGACTTACTCAAATCAATAAATGTAACACACCATATTAACAAAGCCACAGACAAAAATCAGATAATCATTTCAATAGATACAGAAAAAGCATTTGACAAATCCCAACGCCCATTCATGATAAAAGCCCCAAAGAAAATCAAAATAGACAGTCTTTAACTCACTCTGATAAAAGCCATCTATGACAAACCAACAGCCAACATCACATTAAATGGACAAAAACTGAGAATTTTCATTCTAAAATCAATGATATTCCTGTACACAAACAACAAACATACTGAGAGAGAAATTAGGGAAATGACACCTTTCATAAAAGCAACTAAAAAAAGTAAAATACTTTGGGTTCAATCTAATAAAAGGAAGTAAAAGATCTATATAGTGAAAACTATAGTACTCTGAAAAAAGAGATTGAAGAGGATTTCAGAAAATGGAAAGACATTTCTTGCTCATGGATAGGAAGAACCAACATTGTGAAAATGGCCATACTCCCAAAAATGTTGTACAGATTCAATGCAATTGCCATTAAAATACCATTAGTATACCTTGCAGGTCTAGAGAAAATATTCCTAAAATTCATCTGGGACGTGAAGAGGCCTAGAATAGCAAAAGCAATCCTGGGCAACAAAGGAAAGGCAGGAGGCATCACAATTCTTGACTGGAAATTATACTGCAAAGCTACTGTGATAAAATCAGTATGATGCTAGCAAGAGAACAGACCCAAGGATCAATGGAACAGATTAGAAGATTCAGAAACACTCTGCTCCAAACACATTCTGCTACCTTATTTTTCCAAAGGGGACAAACAAGTTCACTGGAAGAGAGAGCCTCTTTAATAAATGGTGTGGGAAAAACTAACTTCTACATGTCAAAGATTAAACCTAGGCCCATATCTCTCCCAGGCACTAAGGTAAAACTGAAATGGACCAAAGGTCTAAATATCAAAACAGAAACACTTTATCTGATGGAAGAGAGAATAGGTAAAACTTTGAAGACGTAGCTATAGGCAATTAGGAACAAAGACTCAGGTTCATAGGAAATATTGCAAAAAAACAACAACTGGGGTCACATCAAATTTAAAAAGTTTTGCACAGCAAAAGAAACCACCAACAGAGTGAAAAGGCCACTCGCAGAATGGGAGCACTTTTTTTTAAAGCAGATATTCCTCAGACAAAGGACTAACATCTTGAATATATAAAGAACTCAAAAAAAATGTCAGACCTCCCAAATTTGAAGACCCAGTCCAAAACTGTGCATCTCAAATGGGCAGATATTTCTCAGATGAAGAAGTATAAACAGCATAAAATATATGAAAAAATGCTCAACATCATCAATCATTTGAGAAATACAAACTGAAACAACACTGAAATCCCTTCTCACTCCATTAAGAATGGTGATCACCAAGAAATCAATCAATTGCAGCTATTGTTGAGGTTCTGGGGAAAAGAATCCTCCAGTGCTACTGGAGTATAAATTAGTACACCTACTGTGGAAATCAGTATGGAGATTCCTCAAACAACTATAACTCAAGGTGCCATTTGACCCAGCTATTCCCTTTCTAGGTATCCTCTTAAAACAGTTAAAATATCATACCACAGTGATATACATACTATATGTTTATAGCCACACAATTTATAATAGCTACATCATGGAAACAGCCCATTTACTTATCACCAGGAGAAAGGACAAAGAAAATGCTTCATTATTATACATTGGAGGACAACTCTGTCATAAAAAAGATAAATTTAGTCATAAGAAAATGGAAGCATCTTGGGAATTTAATCTTATGAGAAATCAATCAGACATGCAAATTTAAATATTGCATTGTTTCACTTTTATAAGAAACTCAAAGCATTAATAAGGAGCATAAAGGAGGCTAGATATTGGGAAGTAGGAAGAGCATGTTCAAATGGAAAGTGGAGCAAGAGAAAAGGGAGGGGAAAGGAAGGGAGGAAAAAAGAGAATGGAAGAAAAAAATGGAAGCACAGCTTTTGTGAATTGGGAGAGGAAGAACAGTTGAAAGGAGGGGAGAGGAATGGGCACTGGAAAGAAGAATTAAGATATATTATGCACAGGTAAAATTCCCTATGATGAATGTTCTCTGTCTCCCTCCCTCTCATATATATATATATATATATATTTAAAAAGAAAGAAAACAAATGCAGAAGCCACCAACTGTTGTTCCAAGCAGCCATAAACTATGTCACCTCAGAAAGTATTATTCTGAGACTATGACAGAATAAGGTAAATAAATAAAGTCATCTCCTTAGGCCATAGCCAATAATTGATAAAGACTTAGCAAAAGTGTGGTTAACCAATGCCAAGACTGAGAGTGCACTGTGAAAAATAATACTTGATTATAGAATCTCCTCTTAACTAACTTCTGGAAAAGCAGGGCTGGCATGTTAAAAGAAAGTATTACTCTTGAGGAATTTCACAGTGACCCACTGTCCTCAGCAGTGGGAAATGTTACCTGAAAGAAGGAAGAAGAATGGGAAAGTCATTTTTATGGGAAATGCCCATGACTGCCTATAATTATCATGCACAGCAGCAACTGTCAAGGGCACTGTTCTGTTTCCTACAGTTGCTGTAACAAATTACTACACTTTTAGCTGTTAAAACTATTAAAACTTCTCTTAGGTTTCTCAAGTTCCCACACTCAAACAGGTCCCACTGGGCCAACCTCAGGGAGTTGTCATGGCTATGCTTCTTTCTCAGTTTGTGGAGGAGGACCCGTGTCCTTTCTCATTTGGGCTGTTGGGAATCTATTTCTAGAGCTTGTAAGACTGATGTTCCTGTTTCTTTGCAGGCTTTCAAATGAGGGCAGTTCTTAGCCTTTAGAGGCCAAATGTATTCTTCAGTTCATGGCCCTTTTTGACATATCTTTAAAAACAGCAGTGTCAGGTCAAGTCCCCCTTGCTTTGAATCACCTTTCTTCAATCTTATCTCTCTGACCACCTGGATAACTCTCCTTGAAAGAAGAGCAGTTATCTCCATTTTGGCTAAAGCTGGCCCTATTTCCATGTACTGATGTGTGCAGAGTTGGCTAGTACTTTTCCTTATCCCTTTAATTGGCTTTAAGCAATGAAAATCAGCCCAGCTGAGGTGCTGATGTATAGTCCTTGAAGTAAAGATGACAGGGCAGTGTTTCTCCACCCAGGTAGCTCCCAAAAAAGCAGGTATGAGCTGAGGCAGAATGGAGAGCCATGCTCCACGCTGTCAGCTGGGATTGAGCCTTGACATAAGAGGCTATAACTTCCCAGGGCATAAAAGGTTATACATTAGAGCTGAGGCCCCAACCCTAAAACATCATATACTACCTCAATTGTGTTGTGCAGTTTACTCTTTTCTCTATACTTGGAAAATTTTCTGCTATGATTTTCCGAAAACAGAATTTTATGCCATTCACAATGTCTTCTAATTTCTTTATAATTTCAATTAAACTTAGGTTATTCTTCTTTTTGTCATCAGCAGCTATTGGATTCATTTCTTGGGATCTCTTGTTTTGAAGATATCGCAAAGTCATCTGCATCAACCCTACCTTCTAGTTCTGACACTCTTCACATTGATCACTTCTGCTGTCCACACTTTCAATAGAATTACTTATGTCCTGGGGTTTTGTACCTTTTCACAGACTCTTATTCTTTGCTAAACTGGTCTTTCACATCTTGTGTCATTTTTCCTTAGCTCAGTTAACTTTCTACTTGTATCTTCTTTAAGTTCATTTTGTTCATTGAGTCCATTATCTGTTTATAGTCTTTGAGCTCATCAAAGATCTTATTGCTCTTTTTTTCTTCTTTTATCACCTTGTATAATTTAGTCATCTGATTTTTATTTCCTCTCCATCAAAGCCCATTGGATGAGCCTTGGGAGTTGAAAGGTTTTGGAGGCATTTTATTGTTTTATATTTGTGTGTGTGTGTGTGTGTGTGTGTAAGAGACAGAGCTGAGGGTAGAGGATCGATTAGAGTAAAAAGACTTTGTTGCTATTATGGAGCATCTTAAGTATGTGTCTGCTTCCCAGTGCTGTGATCTTGGTTTTTAGTATATTTTGGTGTTTTTCAACCTCTTTGAACTATTCAGTTTAATAGAATCAGATCTAGTCACTATGTTTCAAGGAGAGAATTCCTACTAGTTACATCAACTGCAACAGATCCTATCATATATCACTCATGTATATTAAAACCTGTACTAACAATTTCAGCTTTTTATCAACGCCACATAAGACTGTACTCTACTACTAGTACTAACAGACTGGGATATGATGGGAGAGGGGAAAGAAAAAGAAAGAGAGAAAAGAACTGAGTAAATCAGTAAGAAGAGATTTATCGGTAAATAAAAACAGACTGGAGATGGAATTATTTCTATAGCTGGAGTAAAGGGCTAGTGTTGAGGAGTTTTGAAAGAATATTTGTGGGAGGGGGAGAAGAGAGGGAAGTGTAAGTGGTGATTGAGTACACCTGTGAGAATATCAAAACTTTTTAATGTGTTGAGACTTAGCTTATGTTTGGATCCTCTACAGTTTTGGTAAGGGTTACCCTGACTAGCCCATGAAAGGTACCATAGACCAAAGCAATGCATACTTGTTCTTCTTTGTACATGTACAGACACTTCCTATACATAAACCAATGCAGGAACAAAAGACATGAAGGGATACAAAAGAAAGGAAGACAGAGGATAAACGAATAAAAAAGAAAAAGAAAAAAGAGAAAGAAAAAAAGCTTCATATAATTCCAAAAACAATATTAAAAGCACTGTCATATTCTTATTTATATTGCCAAGTTCAACTAATGAGCATTTCCCTCCATGTTCACACATGGGGAAGTTTTGACTTGCAAGTGGCACAGCCACGTGTGGGCCTTTGCTTTTGTTTTAAGATCCAGCCCGCTCAGTGAATTTAAGGAGGGTTTAGCCTGGTACTCAGTTTTCTGCTGATTTCTGCCAGGGCCCTCTCAATCTCCGCTCCCTTCCCTGCTCAGCAAATCCGGTAGCTGTCTATCTCCCCCTAGAAACCTGCCAAATGCTAACACTCTGGTGAGGGAGCTACTCTGTCTGTAGTCCTTTCTCATTCAGTTAAATCTCCCCAGAGATTCGTTTTCTAACCCTCAAATTTGGAAAAGTCTTAAGCCCTGCTGCATTCAGCAGCTTCTGGCAGGGGATCATAGGGGCTCCTGTGTGGGTGCCTGAGGGAGGACTGCAGGCAGTGAGCAGGATGTCTTATGAACCCAACATTCTCAGCAGTTGGGGGAAGACTGAGTGAATGCCTATTTCATGGCTGGTTTGTTGTTCCTTTCGCCAGGGTCTCATCCTTCAAGTAAGCTGCTTGTTTGCGTACAGCTGTGGTCTTCTCAGTGCCCAGAGGAGAGCCTCTAAGAAGGGTCTTCTGTCTGTCTTCAACTTCCCCAAGGGCCCTGTACCCCTCTCTCAAATACCACTCACCAGCTTTCAATTTCTCTCAAACTGAGGAGTAGAGTCAGTAGAGTGTCTTACTTGCTATGTCCCCTTACCAGGAAGGGGAGAAAGGTAAGGATCCTATTCCAAGGCCATGGCTGCTGCTGAAGTTTTAGTTCCTCCCTCAGGGTGCTAGGCTCTCTCTCAAGAGGGTATATAGGTTCAGGATGGGTCTATCTTCTCTAAACCTCCTGACTCTGGATTTGGATCTGGTGAGTTTCTCTGCCTTCCCATAGCTGGCTTTTTCACCCCGCCACCCTATTCATCTGAAGTTTCTTAAGCCTCGTTCTTTCACCTCTGTCACCTAGTCACCATGCAATATTGGAAAACTCTGCACTAAAATTTGAGCTTCTGGGTATCTGATGACTCATAGAAATGCTGTACAAGAAATGTGAAAGCTGTCAGAATCAAAATAGAGTCACTTGTGCCAACCTTACCCCACAAAAGTAAAGCCCAGAGGTTATGAAGGAGAGGTTCTTGCACATTGCTATGGTTTCTATCTACAATGTGCCCCAAAGGCCATGTGTTAAAGGCTTGGTCACAAGTCTCTGTTGCTATCCGGAGGTGGGGTAACCTTTAGGATGTGCATCCCAGTGGGAGGCACTCAAGTCATTAGGAGTGCACCAGTGAGTGGTACATTGGGGTACTAGTCCCTCTCCTTCTCTACTGCTGTGAGGGGAGCAGCCTCTTCCGTGTCATGCTTGCATCATGATGTATCGTGCTACCAGAGGCCCAAGGCAATAGCCAAAAAACCACAGACTAAAACTTCTGAAATTATGAGCCAAAATAAAACTTTCCTCCATTAAAATGACTTTCTCGGTTATTTTGTCACTGAAACAGAAAGTTAACACACACATAAATGCGTGATAAAACTATCACAAAAGATTGCCAGAACAGGTTTATGCAGAAAATATCATAACCTTCTACAAAAAGTACTTTTACAAGGATCTGCCCAGAACTCTTCAACCTCACACTGACATTACTTTTATGAACATGTAAGCAAGGACTATTATTTCAAAATATCTGAGCAATCCTTATTTTTGTCTTTTGGAAACTTCCTCTTGCCTCAGCTCCTTTCAACATGCCTGTACTTTACTAATGCCTGTGTATTCCCACCACAGTGTTATGCTATTCAAATGTTCTGTCAGCCCCAAATAAATATCGTAATTCCTTGGAGACTCTTTCTTTGATTTTTAAAAACTTAGGTTGATTGAGCTCTCTAGTTCTGAGAAGTTGGTAAAATATGGATTCTCTGGCATGAAAAGTATACAATATTTATAAATAAGAATAATAATTACAGATCCATCTGAATGGAATGAAATTCTTCATAGTTTCCCACTCTGAATAAATCTTTGGCTACTTTACTTTGTTAATTATGAAAAAAATAGAATTATAGAAAGACAGAAATGAAAGATTAAAAGTAGACAAAAAGAACTAGAAAAGAGAGTTTTGAAAGCAAAATTTATGTATTTATTTTTGAAAACTAAAGTCTTGAAAGGGTTAGGGACAGGACTGGCAATATCATATACAGAACAGTAACAATTTTTTTTTTTAAGTCTTTGACCTCTCATAGAAGACTGTAGAAATATTTTTTGGTCACCAATATCACTATATCCAAAACTTATTCATCACCGCCAAACACAAATGTTTTTTTTTTCCTTTTGAGATAAGGTCCAGCTATGTTGTCCAGGCTGGCCTTGAGCTCACTATAAAGCCCAGGTGCAGGCTGGCTGAACTCAGAAATCCAAACACCCTCCTGCCTTAGCTGGGATTACAGGCATCCACCACTACACCTGGCTCTTTTTTACATTTTGAGACAAGGTCTCCTTAAACTGCTCGGGCTGGCCTTGAATTTGTGAACCTCTTTTTTCACCCTGCCCCGTAGCTAGGATTACAAGTGTGCTCCTTCAAGCTCCGTCTGCCCTCTGTTTCCTCTGAAGTGGGCAGCCAGTGTCACCTCTGACGAATGTTCATCTGGCTTCCTCAGGCTTGCTCCTGGTTCATTATGCTTTAGATCCTGAGCCAGTAACGTCTTCTTGCTTTGGTAGGTGTTGCAGATGGAGTTCAGTGTCACTCAGCTTGAGCTTTTTGCCACCTCCCTCATCCAGCAGGAGAGGGTGCTGCACTGAGCCTCCAGAACCCAAGGCCTGGTCCTGGATTCCTGGCAGGAGTCTGGCCCTCTCTCATTTTCAGCGGCTTGGCCTCTGGCAGGTGAGCTCTATAAAGTTGCCTGCTGCTTTCTGTAGGGGCAGGAGGGATCACAGGCAGAAGATGAAACAGGATCTCATTAAACTCTACTAAAGAAACTTTACTAAAGGCAGCTTTTGCCTCAGGGAAAGAGAAATCAGATCTAGGACAACAGGTAACACACTTAACATAAGAATTTAGCAGGAAGTCCACAGGCACAACCAGGGGTGCAGCTAGGAACTTGAAAAGACCTGGGTCCAGCCCTCCTCAAGGAAATACATAGATAAGTGGCAACCACCTAAAGAGTCTTACGCAATACACACATGTCCCCTTTATTTAATTTCTAAATCGATGCTGCCCTTTTTTTTATGCTGCCCTTTTATAAGGCTTCCCCCTTCTCACACTTACCCATCCCGAAAGGGCAGAAAGAAATCAAATGGCCAGAAAGGATGTAGACGGAAGTGCCCTGGCTAGGATCAAAGTAAGCCAGAGCCAATCTGATGGCGACAGCTTCTAGGTGTCCACTTGGGCGGAGGAGAAATCCCTAGTGCTGAGTAAAAAGGAGCTGAGGCCAGAGCCCTGTGGTACGCGCTTCTGATGTTTCCTACTCTTCCAGAGTAGCTGTTTAGCTTCTCTTTTATTTGTCCTTTTCCAAGTAAACTGCCTCCCTTTAAATTAAACAAACGCTCCCAATTTAATTCATGACTTGCTCAGTTCACCTCCGGGTAGGGCCTGTGGCACTGACATGCCTGGCGGGCACCCCAGGCGAGACTTTCGGCCGCTCGGCCGCGTTTAGCCTAACAGCTTTTAGCAGCGTAGCCAACTACAACGACCCTGACGGGCGGGACAGGACAAGGTCTACTGCAGCCGGAGAGGAAGGAGGGAGGGGTACTGCGCTCGCGTTTCTTCTCCACGATGACATGCGGCTCTGTCCCCGACAGTAACTCAGGTTTGCATTCCCATAGCTACTGGAGCCTTTGCTGCGCCTTAGGCGGACTTCCGCCGCGCACCGACTTCCGCTAGGCCCGGGCAGCTCCGGCTCCCGGGGAGAGATTCCGGTGGGCTAATTCTTCACTGCACTGTCCGGACTTCTCAGAAGGGCGCTTCCTGCTGCAGCACTTCCGGTGGCGAGGTGTGGCCAGTGATTACAGTTCTCTTACTGGTGCTGAGGCTTCGCAGGGGTAGCGAGCTGCTGGATTCTTCAGGAGCACGCCCGTATGCGATGCCTCTCGGATGGAGGCAGGGCTGGCCCGCAAGGGGCCCAAAGACTGGGCAGAAGGCCTTCTACACAGCGGAGAGAGACGGCGCGCCCTGGTGCACCTGCTTAGGAGGGCGGCTCAGGCCTGGTAAAGACTCTGGCAGAGGGGTGCAGGTCACTGTTCTAGCTGGAGCTGCAACGTGGTCCCCAGGGTTCCTGGGTAAGGCACCCTGCGGACACCTTTGCTGTCCTGCGTGGGTCCCAGCGGGGAGTCAGGAGCGGTCGTGTCTTTGAGCCTGGCCCTCTCCCTCCTTCAGTGTGGAGACCATGCTCAGGGCTACAGGGCTTCATTCTCCAGCCGCACCCTGTGAGGCGCTTGAGCTGGCCTGGAAGCAACCTAACCCCAGCCAAGAGGCACAGCCCTGCTCTACCTCCAAGCTGTATGCGCAGGGTTTAGTGTGTGGTTTCAAAATGTATTATTTGGGGAGCTGGGGGTATAGCTCAGTGGAATAAGCGCCTGCCTAGCTGGCGCAGGGTCCTGAGTTCAATCCCCGGTACCGCCAAAAAAAAAAAAAGAACAACAACAAAAAAAAAACCCTAAAATGTATTATTTGAATTTGTATGTATATAAAGGATAGCTGGGATAGGTGTATTGCTGATATTTGTGGTTTATTGAAGGGAACAGTCAGTGCTTAAAATTTTCTTTTTTCTTGATCAATTTTGCACGCTTGAATCTGGTAATCAGAACGAATGATCTGAAAACATTATGCAGTATAAGAACCATTGCTGAACTCCTGCCATCTTGTATGGTGAAGCTCTGCATCATTTCCAGTGTTTTTTTGTCTTTGATTATTTGATCAATCTTACATTTTTAGTCTGGTGGACTGAGCAACTTTGTTGAAGATACTGTAATGTAGCAACCATTGCTCCTATCATTTTGTTTTGAGGTCATGTATTGTTTTTGTTGCTTTTGTGTTTTGATTTTGTCTTCACTGTTTTGTTAGTTTTTTTATCTTTTAAATAAAATTAAAATATTCGGTACAATCAGTAGGAAGTTGGAAATATTCCTATTATTGGTCTTGAGGCATTTAAAAAATAAGTTGTTATAAACACACATATTCAAAATAGGTCATGGTGGGAGCCATGGGACACAATAAAATGATCCATGTCAGAAGAGAAAGCCTTTTTAGAGACTGAGTGCCCAAACTGCAATCCAGAAATCACTAATATATCGCAAAGTGGTAGGTAGTACTACAAGTAAATCTGAATACTGAGTTTTTAGTTTAGAAAAAATGTTGACTCAGCTTGCATGCTGACAGAGGGATGTGTGCGCCAGCTGCAGCACAGTTGCATAGATTTGTCATCACAACCCTGGGATAACGCACAATGAACAGTTACAAGACTGGTGAGTCCACAGCTCTGATACCACAAAGTCAGTTTGAACTTATATTTTTGCTGGGAGTGACATAAGTTTTCCTTTTACTTGTATTTCATGATTTTCTCATTCATGTGTAGAGCTACTAAGTAAAAAGCCTTGTACATTAGTCATATTTCTTCATAGACAACTATTATTTTGAGTCCCTTCCAAAAATACACGAGGTGTTTGAAGGAATGAAACTACTCGCGCAGAGCCATTTTCCGTGCTCTGGCCCGCACAGGACAGCAGGGCCATTGTGTTGCTCTGGTCCTGTAGTCCTAGTCGTTGCCTGTACACCCAGCTCTGCTGGAGAGGGCTCTGGCTGCCTCTCTCATGCTTTCTGACCACAGTTATGCACAAGGGTGCTGCACAGTGACGAGAAAACTCAAGAATTGTCTTCTGACCCCTGTTTTGTGCTGGCTGACAACTGTTAATGGTCTGTTTTAATTACATTTAATTGTAATATTAAGTGGATATCAGAAAATATATCCTTTAAGAAATAAAATATAAACTTTAAATAGTAACTCTTTAAAATTTTTATTAGAATTTTTTCTTTCCAGTTTATGTGCACCCATTTGGAAATGACAAAAATGCTACCTACCTGGTTTCTAATTTATCACATAAAAAACTGTTTGAACCCCTTGATACTTTCTTTCTTTTTTATTTTCAAGAGAATACAAAATTATAAAAAACATTAAAAACGATGCAGAATTTCAAAACAAGATGATAGGAAATCAACAGTGGTTTCTATATTGTATATTGTTATCTTCAAAGTAGTTGTTCAGATTACCAGATATAGGCAATACAAACTTGATAAAAAAAATTAAGTATTAACTCTTCCTTTCAATAAACCAACAGAAACTGGTAGTACAGTTACCTTAGCTATCTTCTGTCTGTAGATATTTGTGGTTTTTTCCCTTCTTTTTTTTCTCCTTTCTCTCATGCCAGTTGTTCTTTCCTTGTGAGCAGTTTTTCCCTTTCACAGTATCTATTTTACCTTTCAAATTTTATTTACTCTTAGTTTCTTACACTAGGGAGACAATATGATGTTTACACTTGCAAGTCTGATTTCTTACGAGTATGGTTTCTAGTTGCACCCATTTACCAATAAAAGCCTTGAGTTTTTCTTTCTTTATAACTGAGTAATACTCCATTGTATAAAAATACAACATCTCTTTTATCCATTCCTCAGTTGATGGGCGATTTCTCCTTTGTCACCTTTGTAGAGATGCTCCAAGACACAGTAGGGCTCATTTTTAGGGGTTATCCCTTTTAAAATCATGTAGAAACTTGATTTTGAGATAGATCTTATTTTCAGGGAAACAAGGTACCGTGTTTCCCAAACAATTAGAACCTAGTGAATCTATCCTTACCTTACCTTCCAGTACAGAGTGGCCACTGAGCAAGAGAGAAGTGTGGTCTAATCTGCATAACACTGGCCATCACCTTGGTAATGAGCAGCTATTATAGCTGAGGTTTATTTTCTGGTTAGGTCTTATTTTGGGGATAATATGTGGTAATACACTTAACCTACCAAATATCATAGTTTAGCTATACAGTTGAGTGTTGGTTGTTAAACCTTGTGATTGTGTCCTTCTAGCCAGTATTGCCAGATAGAGCGTATTGGTAGCCTAGGAAAAGATCAAAATTCAAAGTATAGTTCCTATTGAATGTAATTGCTTATATAACATTGTGAAGTAAAAATACCTTGCCAAGTCATGTCAGGTCAAAAATTAAAAATTTTTGATAGTTCTTAGAGATGATTCAAAGTAGAGAAGACTGAGAAGGACCAACTCAATATTATAACTATGTTGTTCTCTTCAGGGGAGCTGTGATCCTTACCTTGAGCATCGCTCACTGGCTGCAGTGCAGATCCCTTAGCCCGATGGCCCAGATGCTTGATCCCATTGGTGCAGGCTTTCTAGCTCCCGCTACTGACCTTTGGGCCTTCCCATGCAGATCCTTGATACAGACTTGCATGAGACATTATTGTGGGATGCAGGCCTCCAGCTGGACTTGTGGAGGACTTTGCCATGGACTCTAGGTGTTTAGCTGGACTCTTGTAGGACATTGCCATGGTTCAGCTGGATTCTTTGAATTTCTAGTGTGTGGATAGATCTCTTGTACTCTTCTGCATTTGACTTTTTGGGTTAATATTATAAAATAATCCTATAAATTATGTGTCCTGTATTAAGTTTATTCCCTTATAAATCCTGATTACAACAAATAAACAGTAAATAATGGCAAAATAATCAATAGATCCAAAAAGTTTTAAATACTTTAATGTCTGAGGATTATAACATAAGATAAATGTATAAGAAGTGTTAAAATACAAAATTTTACGAGTGTAGTTTACAGCAAGTCTAGTTTAGCATGTCTTAACTGACTTATTTGCAATCCTAGAATCAGCAGTTGGGAAAAAATGATACAGAATGTTGATTTATCACATGATAGGTTATGATTCTAGCCAGAGAAAAGGAAGTAAACAGAAGACAGAAATGAGGTAGAGACAGTCTGATTGATTACAGGTCACTGTTGTATTTGAACATGGTTTGTACAGTTGGCTACTGTGATTGGCTGAGAGTTGGCTACTTCACACGAGTAAGTTACAGTCTGTTTGTACATCAAGTTAGGTTGTAGTACACTGCCTACAGAGAAACATTTAGGCCAAGCTTAATACATTTAAGAGGAGCAGCTTCAGGCCAATCTTAATTTAACAATAGCAGTTTAACACTAGCAGTCCTATGCAGACATAAACTTCTATTTGAAAAATATTGAAAATAATCAGATGACAATTTGAGTTTACATTCATCATAGATTTTGCTTAATGTGGTAGATAACTCTTCTAACTGCCTTAGAAAAGCTTACCAGTGAAATAAAGCTGGAATGTTTTCCTCATTTACAAGGAACATTAACAGAACTACCATGGAGTGATAAATTTGAGGAATTTAAGAATGCCTGTATTCTTATTGGGTAGACATCCAGAGCATGTCTCAGGGTTATCCAGGTTCTCTCTCAAAGTGACTCCTGAGGAATTCTTGAGGTGGTGGGGGGTGGGCAGACAGGAGATTCAAACATGGCTTCAGTTATGGGCTGTCTGACATACCAACTAACTACTGCATGGGAGAGAAAGTGGTGAGTTTTAAGGAGGACAACCTGCTAAGATGGGAGTCACACATAATGTTTTGGGCACGGGGCACAACCAACCCCCCACATGTTTTGGGGCAGACTGCATTTATCTCTCAGGGTCTCTGGGATGATGGAACAAGAGAAAAAAATAATAGCTGCTAGACATAGGACCCTAGGACTGAGCTAGTTCCCAGCTTCCTCCCTCCTTAGAGGTCTGATGCTTGGGACTGTAGAGATTCAGGCAGCTAGAAGTACCATCCCTCACAGGGATGCCTCAGAGGCTTAGCTTTTCCCAGCCTTGGTCACTTTGTTCAGTTGCCCAAAGGTAGTACAAGATGTACAAGACATGGTGTCCACAAGTGATGGGCCCCTTGAGGTGTGCAGGTTTCATCTCCCCTCCTCCTATGGGGTTATCAGCCTCAAAACAGTAAGGTCATGTTCCTATCTTTCTGTCCCAGACAAGACCTTAGAGGGCCCAGAGAAGCTTCTGCCTATGCCATCAGGCTGGGCTTACTGTTATGAAATCTTGCCTGAACCACGCATGGTGGTGCCTGCCTATAATCCAGCCATTCAGAAAGTTAAGACAGGAGGAGAGCAAGTTTCAGGCCAGCCTAGGCAATTTAGTGAGTCCTTTTCTTAAAAGAATTTTTTTTTCTAGGAAGACACAAATACAGGGGAAAAGAGGTCCTGCATTTGCTTTTGTTTTGTTGAGACAGGGTCTTACTATGTTAGCCAGCTTAGCCTCATACTTAGGGTCCTCCTGCCTTAACCTCCCAAGTAGCACATGCCACTAAGCCTGGCTTCTACACACTTTGTGACCATGTATCTTGTTATTGAGCTCTTCCTATGGGCCACACACTTCAGACATAGTATCTTACTTAATACTACAAGCATAAATTTAACAAAGGAATTATTACCATTATCAAGAGGGAAAGAGACTTTCTGCCACCCTTAGAGCATTTTTGTCAGAAGCCTAGTGGCTATGAATCCTTTCTCTGATCTTCTGAAATGTATGTAACTCTCAAGATGAGCTGCATTTCAGTTTTGCAGTCCAAAAATGTTCTGGGTGGAATGCATCTTTGAAATGTAAATATGTGGGAAGGTGACACCTCACAGTTCCTGTCAGTGGATTTTACTAGAGCACCTGTTAATGGCTTATACTAGATGTCTCCCTGTTATGGCTAGATGTTGCCCTCAAAGCCTCATGCAGTCATACCTTGGGCTTTTCACAGGTGGCTGGATCTAGAGTATGTGACACTGGAATTGATTCCTGGTGCAGTGCTGGCATTAAGGGCATTAGGATTATGGATGTTCATGCTACTAACTCTAAATAGCCTGGATAAGATATAAGGGATAGAAAGGGCTGTGGTCCTCTGTTATGGTTTGTGTCTGAATATCCCCTCCAAAGCCTCTGGCAGTCATGGGGTAGGCTTCCAGAGTTTATGGTTGATTCATGGGCCAAGGTTGGGATTATGGGTGTGAGTCCTACATCCGCCCTCAGGTGGGTAGTTTGCATGTAATGTAAGGGAAGGAAAGAGGCTACTTGCTGCTGCTTCCCCCTTTTTTGCTTTTATTGCTTTTGCTGTTTTCCACTGCTATGAACTATTGCCCTCTGCCATGTGCTACTCTGTCTTGGAGCCAGATGAGTAGGAACTGAAACCTCCGCAGACTGTGAACTAAATAAGCCTTTCCTTCCTTAATTTTGGGCATCAGGTATTTTCTCTGCAATGAGAGAAAAGTAACCGAGCCATCCTCCCTTGTTGTTTTGCTACCTTTTGCCCACCATGGACTGTTTCTCCTCTGTGATGCCTGTCTCCCATGCCACCCTGCCTTGGAGATAGCTGATTATGGACTGAAACCTCTACAAACTATGAGCTAAATAAACTTTTCCTCCCTCAATTTGTGGGTGTTGGGTGTTTTGTGTCAGCAATGTGAAAGTAACTAAGACAGCCCCCCACAAAGCTTCATAAGCTCATAGGTGGATCTTTTTGGAGGTGGCTGGACTTACGGTATGCATATATGGATTATAGGTATGATAACTAAATTAGTTCACTGATTGCTTATCATAGTTCTGGGTGTGGATAATAGGAAGGCTCGCCCTAAGTGTAGGTAGCACCAACCAGTAGGCTTGTAGCTTGGATGGAATAAAAGTCTGGAAGGTTCCCTACTGTTTGTTGCCTCCTGCCAGCCATGCTATGAACTGTTTCTCTTCTCCCATGCCCCTCTCCCTTGCTATCTTGTCTTGGAGCCAGCTGACTATGGATTGAAACTTTTACAAACTGTGATCTAAAATAAACTTTTCCTCCTTTAACTTGTAAGTATCTGGTGTTTTGTCCTAGCAATGAGAAAATAACTAAGACTGTACCTGATGATGGGAGCTAGAACCATCTTGCTACTAAAGAAGGTAATTGAAGTTATTTTCCCCCTCTGGATAAAGAGAATTAAAACAAAAGTCTACCTAGGTTCGAAGTGAGTTTAAAATATACTCTGTGAAACAATGTGCAGCAAATGGCACTCTCAGTCCTCTTACAAGCAGACAAAATGTTAATCTTGAAAAATTACGTATGTCCTGGTTACAAATGGGGAACTCTGGAAGGGTTGTGAAAGCTGACTATATGAGTGAGTGGGATTTATGTCCGTGATAGCCCTTTTTACAAGTGACCCAAAGTGCATTATACTTGGCTATAATTATCCATTAACAAAACCACTCTAACTTTCTGTGTTGCAGAGAAAACTACTCTTTCTGTAGCAGTTTATTTCTCAATACTATTAGAGTCCTATGGAGGAACTGTTCTTATTGTCCTCAGCAGGTAAAGAAGATGGGCAAGAATGACCCAAGTGAACAGGCTAGTGGATGTCAGAACCCAGCTTAAAACAGGTTGGCTGGTCACATCTGTGGGGTCTTTCAGATTCCTGTGACTCCAATTTAGAGTTGTGAATTGGGACAAAACCAGTGGAGGAGGTGCTTTTTAAACTGTAAATGCTATAAAACAAATATTAATAAAATGTGTGTCTTGGTTACTTTTTTTCTTGTTGCTGGGACAAAATACCCAACACCCAAAATGAAGGAAGGAAAGGTTTATTTAGCTTACAGTTTGTGGAGGTTTCAGTCCATACTTGGTTGGTTCTGAGGCACAGAACCAGCACAGTTCTGAGGCACAGTGGCACATGGCAGAGGGCAACAGTTCATGGCAGTGGTACACAGCAAAGCAACAAGCACAAGAAGGGAGGAATGGCAGCCAGCAGCCTCTTTCTCTCCCTTCATATACAAACTATTCACCCTAGGGTATAGCTCTTACACCCATAATCCCAGCATTGGATCATGGATCAGTCATAAACGCTAAAAGCCACCAAATAACTGCATATGGATTTGGGGGGACATGCAGACACAAACCATAACATTCCACCCCGGCCCCCCAAAGACTCATGCACATCCCTTTCTACAAATAGCGTTTAGTCCATCTGCAAGAGTTGCCAAGGTCCTAACAGTTTCAGCATTGCTAAGAAGTCCAAGTCCCAAGTCTCCTCTGAGATGTAAAGCAAACTCTTAGCTGTGAACCCCTGTACAAATGAGAAGTTAAACACTTCCAATGTTCAGTGGCACAAAATACACATTACCATTACAAAAGGTAAAAACAGATACAGAGCATTGGGAACAAAGCAAGTCCAGCATCCAGCAGGGCTAACATCATGACCTGTAGTTCCAAATCCAGCATCTGAAGCAACTTGTGGCACATTGTGAACTCTGAAGGGCTTGTATGATTCCACACCTATGGCACTTCCAGTGGTTACAGGTCCTAGGGCTTCTCTCTTGTGTCCGCTCTGTAGCCTTCCTCAGATGATTCGTGATCCTGGCTTTTCTAAACCTCTGAGGTCTCCAATTGCTTCACACCTACAGCTTCACACACTGCCCCCTCGGGCGCCCTGCCTGGCCTCCCGAGCCTTCTGAAATCTGGGTGGGAGCTTCTTTAACCTCAGAACGCTTGCATTATCCATGCACCTAAAGCCAGGGCCACGTGGATGATGCCAAGGTCTGCTGCCTCCTGGAGCAGTAGCCAAGCTTTCCGTTCTCTTGGCCATAGGGGTCAAGTGCCTAGGTCGCTGGGCACTCCGAATCCAATTTTGAGGAACAAATTCTCTATGCTGCCACTTTTCTGGAACCTGGTGTGGCCGGCACCGCCATTCTGGAACCTGGGGCGGCCGCTGCCGCCATCCTGGAACAGTGCTCTGTGGCTTCCTTCTCAAGGCAAGGTCTTTTACCTTTGCAGTTTTGAGGCTGCAAAGGACGGAGACTTGCTGCTTCTTTTGATGCTCTCAGGCCATTTTTTCCACTCTCTTGTTCCTTCTCATCAATGGAGATCTCCTCAGACTTACCTTTGTAGTCCACAGCTATACTGGAGCTTCTCTTCTGGCCAAACTCACAACATTTTAAATCATCCTGCTGGGCTCTTTGATCTTGATTCTCAATATAAATCTGGCTAAAAGCTGCCAACAATAGCCATGCCACTGCCCCAACATTCGACTGCCTTGAAATTTCTTTTTCTTTCGTCAGATTAACCAGTCTGCTGCCGCCCTTAATCTCAGTTTTAGGCAAAGTCTTTGGACAGGAGCAAAATGCAGACAAACTTTCTGCCAAGCCATAACACACATCGTCCGGAGTCCAACAACCAATGCAGTCCTTCTTTGCAGCAGAAACCTGAACCTGGTCTTTACTGGCAGGATTTCTATCAACCTTCTGGTCTTCTGAGCTCTGACCAGAATCTCCCAGACAGAACAGCCAAAGGCGTTCCAGCTCTAGTCTTTTAGGCGACATGTCTGAACCTTTCCAAACTCTTCCCACAAGCCATTTCCAAAGGCCCTTGAACCACATGGTCAAGTATAGTCACAGCAACAACCCCACTTCTCTGGTACCAAATTCTGTCTCTATCCAGCCTAGGGCGTGTATAGCTCTCACACCCATAATCCCAGCGTTGGATCTTGGATCAATCATACACTCTAAAAGCCACCAAATAACTGCATGAGGATTTGAGGGGGACTTGCAGACAGAAACCATAACAATGTGTTTCCTCAGGACATTTGTTTAATATCTGAGGAGTGAAAGATCTGATGAGCTGCAGGTGACCCAGACATCCTCCTTGAGCCACTAGATGGGGATGTGATCTAACTGTCCTATAAAGAGGAAGCAGAATCTAACTGGGGAAACCAGTGATTTCAACAAAATCTGATAATGATTGCTAGCTCTAGTCTTGTTTTTCCAACTTGATGACTTTGCTTTTATTTGCATAACTCTCACATGCAATACTGTAACATATAGCAGAACAAAACTACTGCACTTTACTGTAAAAGAAGCCATTATAAGGCCACACTGCCGCTTATGTTCCTACACTATAAGTCCAAATGTGGGTCGTAAATCTGAACAGTGGTTAAACAGGTAGGTCATTAAATGAGAACTATCAAGTGTTATAGCTCACAGCTACTGGTCCACTGCTGTGTTTTCCCTGAGGGCTTTTAGAGACCCCCACTTTCACTGCCTCTCATAAGGTCAGCCTATAGGAACCAGGGAGAAAAGACAAGTTGCCCCTCTGTTTTTCCTGTGTTATGTTCTGCCTCACCTTCTTTTTAGACCTCAACTTTCCCGTTAGATACTTCATGAGTCCCAAGACTGCACCTCCCTCCTTTTATCCCCCACGTTATTATTTTTCAGTTTCTGAATTCCAAATCTAGACAAAGCTAATCCATTGCTGCTTACCGCTTCACCATTTTCTGGGAAAGCCTATTGATTGATTGATCGATGCTTCTGGGGTCATACACAAGTACTATACCACTGAGGTACATCCTTAGCCCCCAGTATTCATTTTTGTGAAGATGGTTTGACATAATAGAAATATGATTTTCAGGGTTAAAGATTCCTAGAATGAAATTTCAGTTCTAATACTGTCTATAGAAACTTAGCCAAGTTTCTGAATTTATCTGATTCTCTACTAGTTGTGGAAAACCTGCACTCCAGAAATGCCAGCAGTTGCTGAGAAATGTCCTGAGGAAGGAATAAGCGCACATGAATTGCATCTGAAATGCAGAAGTTCAGTAACTGCTGATTCCCCCTCCCTGGCCCCATATTCTTGCTAGCCTTAGTTTTGTAAAGGGAGAGACCTGGGTGGGAAGATACTGACACAGACAAGGTTCCCTTGCTGCAGTCAGTTATAAAGAAAGATGACAGAGACACTTAGGCAGCACACATACACACCACCAAGATAAGGCTGCACATGGCAAACTCTATAAACACATCAGTGGTGAAGATAATTTAGGCTACTGACCTAATTTTGAAAAGGCACGAAACATATCTATTTGGAGAGGATTTTATATGTGGTTAAAAGGGGGTAACCATCGGGCAACTTCTAAAGAAAATATCTTGCATACCCTTCTGAAAGTGGTCACAGACCATGCTTGTGGACCCTCGCTCTGTTCTTGTCCCCTGTGTGCAGTTGGTCTGGGCTCTGAGTAACTTGTCTGAGATGGGCCCTGACATGAATTTTTTTTAACCTGTTCAGGTGATTCCATGTAAATCATGTCTGCCTTACCTTCGTGGGTCCTTCAACAGAAGGCATTCTATTGTGAGACAGTGCAGACAAAATCAAATCTAATGGAAGAAATTGGTGTTTCCTGAGCTAGGATGTTGTCCAGCACATACTTGAATCTAACAGGTAAGAGGGTGAGCCCAGGGCAAGGAGGTGAGTAGGAGAGGAGTGAAGCACAGAGAAAAGAAACCTGCGGCTCAGTGTCCCAGGCAGAGAGTGTCCAGATAAAAGAACATCATGCCTGAGGAACTGACAAGCTCAATGACAAGTGAGTATTGACTGGCTGGTGAAACTTGCAATTTAACAACCATGTAAATTGCTTTAAAAAAATTAGACTTAAACAAGTGTCACGTGGCTGGCTCTTACTACCTTATATAGGTTCTCTTTTTATCCTTACTACAGCCTAGGAAATTGGCACTTTTATTAAAGCCCCATTTCCTAGATGAGAAAGATGGATACTTCTGAGATTTTAAATAATCCAACAGCATGCAGCCAGCAAGGCACTCTGTCCAAAGCTGGAGACAAGCTCCCCAAGTGAGGCACAGAGAGGCTGCAAAGAGACATGTAACTATAAAATTCTCATGAAATTTAGAAAACTACTACAAGCAAGTTAAATAATAATTCTTTATATTGATTGCATGATCAAATCAATAGTTTGGAATCACTGAGGTATATAGGATAGATTAATAAAATCAATCTTAGTGTTTTAATGTACATCCTGGAAAGTACAAAATGTGGCTATACAGTCTCTTACCACTTGCTCAGTTTCATACTATTTGCTGATCCCCAAAAAAGACTAGGGACCGTTTATTTTGGTAAAACTTTTTACTGTTCCATTTGACCCAGTGATTGCCTTCTAAGTATTGTCTTAAAAGAATTAAAGACATCATATTACAGTGATGCATGCATATTCCTAATTGGA
The DNA here is from genome assembly GCA_004027595.1 of Dinomys branickii. Taxonomy (NCBI): domain Eukaryota; kingdom Metazoa; phylum Chordata; class Mammalia; order Rodentia; family Dinomyidae; genus Dinomys; species Dinomys branickii. Next base: position 38,585 of record PVLD010017137.1, read on the forward strand.
GCAGCACAAGTCATTATAGCTAAATCTTTTTTTTTTATTTTAGAAACATAAAAGTACAAAAACCTATTGACAAACAGACACCCATTATCATAGAAAATAGTACAATCACAACTAATCTATAGACAAGGTGAATATAGCTAAATCTTGAAAGTGGTCTGTGTTCATCAAGTGAGAAATGAATAGAAAAAATGTGGTATTTGCACACAGTGAATAGTATTCAGCCATAAAGAAAGACAAACTTATGGGTGCAACTTGAGATCATAAGGGTAAGTAAAATAAATCAGACAATAGAAGCTTAAAAATAGCATGATTTCTCATGTGTGAAACTAAAAAGTAATTTAATGAGCAAAATAAAAGACAGATAATAGGGTCTTTTATACAAGGGAAGGGGACTAAGGTGGTGGAGATGGGGATAAGAAGGTATACTATGTTCATATGTCACCTCCCCAAAGGAATGTGTCCTACTTTTTCATTGTTGAGACAAAATACCTGACACTCAAAGGAGGAAATGTTTATTTAGGTCACAGTTTGTAGAGGTTTCAGTCCATAATCGGGTGTCTCCAAGGCATGGCAAACAGGCATCACTGAGGAGAAATAGTTCATGGTGGACAGAAGATAGTAAAGCAAAATGGGATGACCACACGTCTTTCTATCCCTTATATCTTATCCAGGCTGCTTAGGGTGGGTAGCACTCACCCACTTAATCCTACTGCCCTTGATCCTAAAATTGCACCATGAATCAATCTGAGCGTCCCACAATCTAGGTCCAGCCACCTCTGAAAAAGGCCCAGCTATGACTGCATGAGGCTTTGGGGGAACACAAGCCATAACAATGTAGTCATTATGTACTGTAAACATGTGTTAATAATATTTAAGTCAAACATTTAAAAATTAGCTGTTCCTAAGGACACAGAGAGTCCTCTTACTCCTTCAAACCACCATCTTGTATTCACGGGTGCAAGGGCTTTTATAGTAAAGAAGGAAGGGGAGAGGGAATACAATGAGCTAACAGACAGTTCTAGTTTGTTTATCCCTAGGCCATCCTCACCATCCTCCCTTGTGGAAAGAAACCGGCTCTTGATCTTCTGGGGCCAGTATTGGAAAATTCTGTCCTTAAGTCAGGCCTGAGGACAGGAGGGAGCTGAAGAAGTTTGGAGAAGCAGCTTAGTTTCAAAGAACCATTTTATCTTCACAGGTCAGTGGACAGTGCTGCTGGAGACCTGCCTCCCACCCACACATGGCACTGTAGCACCGAGAATGCAACCCCACAGCCTTGTGCCTCGCGGCGGGCACCAAGGCTTCAGGCTCTGGGTCTTGGCTTCACCGCCAAGCAACTGCATGATCCTCAGTAAGACCCTTACCATGCCTGCCCGAGATTAATTTCCAGACGTGAAAACGGGCAAGACATTTTCCTACCACGGAGAAGCTCCAATCACAGGCATGCACATGGAAGGCCCCCGTGACAACAGAACCGAACCCGCTGTGTATAAGCCCCGGCTGGCCGCGCTGGGGAGCGCACAGATGGCATGCTCTCTAGACAGGTGGCCAGGGGTCAGTAGGCGGTAAAATCAGGTTATTAGGATGAGAGGGAGAAAAATGAATGCAAACACTTCTGACTTTGTTTCACGCCCCCGCTCTTACTACCAGGACCTCATCCAAAAAACCACTTTCCTAGTGGAGAATAGAAAACATCAGAAAGCTCCTGGAATTAACTCAGGGGCTGGGGAGCAGCAATTTAGAGACTGATAAGGGTTGCCAGGAAAGCAGGATGGAGAGAACTGAGAAAGGCCCCTAGGGCTCTGAGAGCACAGAGGTTTCAGTGGGGCACCAAGGGACCTGAGCGGCATCCACCAGGCAGTGCCACGGTGGGGGATTCGCTACTGGAGCTGAGACCAGGCTGGGAACCTCACTGACCCGGAGGAGGTAGTCGAGACCGCCCCCCCACCGCCTACTGGGCCTTGCAACCTTGGGCCCTTCAGCCGGAAAGCCCGATTGCCCCGCCCCTTCCGCCAGGTCCTGAGTTGCTGCTAAGCTGTAGGGGTCTGCTATCCTGCTCCCTGATGTCGTTTTCAGGCCTAGGTGAGGAGACAAGGCAGTTCTTTCGTATTTAGTGCATCAACCCTGGTGCTCAGAAAGTACGGGAGCTGTCACCGGTGCGGGCTTCGCAGAGCAGCTCTGGGGACACACATCTAGTTGTCTGTCACTGGGCAAGAGGCCTAGCAGGCACCAGGAAATGAGGATGAGAAAAGTATCAACCAAGGACTGGTACGAGGCGACAAAGTGCAGGTCACCTCCGCAGGTGCTGTAGAGTGCACTCCACTCTGGGGCTGTGCGGCTGACGGTCAGGCCCTGGTACACAAAGACCTTGGCGGCAGAGTATCAGCCAGGACCCTACCAGCTGCCCGGACCTCTGTTCGCTGGACTGCTTCTAACTGCTCTCCCAGCCAAGGAGCCCTTACCCGTGGCATGCAGTTCACCTCCTTGGTTTTTGGCAGGTGGCTAGGGAGAGGTATGGGCCTGACTGAAATCCCCATCCAGTGTGCATTGGTTCCAGTGATACTAAAACTGAGTAGATGAACCATAAAGGACGCTTCTCAGCCTCTTGCAACAAGGAAGCTGAAGCTGGCATTTCCAGGGAGAATTTCCTGAAGTCCTTGACTATCCTAAAACCGAACTATTTCTTGGCCACTGGCACGTGAATTCCAACCAGGAAAGAAGGACCAGGGGTGAAGGATTTTGTCATAATAAATGTGTCATGTTTGAATGGAAGGTGTTCTTTGCCAGAAACCCTCTCCCGAGAGTCCAGAATGAATCATCAGATGACTCTGAGCTCAGAAAGATTGGATGGGTGTTCCTGAAGACCACACAGCAACATCTCCTGCTGGGGCTGGCGGGACAGGAGCAGAGGATGTCACAGGGGAGAGTGGGTAGGGGCTGCAACAAATTCTGCATGGAGACTATGGGATCCCTCTTCAGTCTCAGGGCCCAGAAGAATACCTGCACCAAGTATGCCTTGATATTCAGCTAAAATAATGATAACTAACTTATTATTTAAGCTGAAATTATGCAGTTCATTACTAGAATTTTGGAAATGGAGACACAAATGAGAACATTGAAATTTGGAGTTTGTAGAACAAAAAGTTATAACTAACAGGATTCTAAAGTACCATGTTAACTCATCCATATATTTTTTTTCTCCTAATAAAGCTTCAGAAGAGTCCAAGGTTTCAGATCCTCAGCAGTGCTTGAACCATCAGAGGTGAGATTTATCCAGCCACCTATCCAACATGGAGCTGAGCACATACTAAAGCCCCTTCCCAGAAGATCAACTTGGCAGGGTACCATCTAAAGAGGAAGGCTTTGAGGCAGATGAGCTACACTGTTCCCAGTGGAGCTGCCTACATTGGGCAGCATTCCCACAGTCTCGGAAGCTTGTCAAGGTCTTGGTAACTCAGAGCATTTGTGGCCTACAGTCTCCACTAACTGAAAATATTTAAGAATGTCCTCATTTAACTATTGGGTATTAGGAGAGCTCTGTAACACTGCACTGTAAATCCTACTCTGAGATTTTCTCTCATTTAGAAATCCATTTAATAACAAGATCGTCTGGGTGCTGAGTTACAGTTAGATAGTAGCAACAGCTGGGAGTGCTGGCCCTTATCTATAATTCCAGCATGGCCTGGGCTATGGTCAGACCCTTTTGCAAAAAAGAACAGGACCAAGAATCTCTGGTATGGTATTGTACAGTATGATGAATATAGATAATAATAATGTACTGTACATTTCAACAAGCTACAAGACATGATTTTTGGAACTTTTGTCATATAGAATGATTCACGCTTGAGGAGATAAATGTGCTTAACGTGATGGATTTAAACATTATACTACATATTATAACATGGTACTCATATAATTTATGATTTTATAGTCAGTTAAATATAAAGAAAAGAAAAAGAATAATTTAAAAATTTTCAGTTCAAAATAAAATCATCATATTTCTCCCTTTTACATACAGAGCTACTGCGAGAGATAGTGTCAAATGTCTTTTTTTTTTTATTTTAGAAACATAAAAGTACAAAAACATATTGACAGACACCCATTATCATAGAAAATAGTAGAATCACAACTAATCTATAGACAAGGTGATATGGTCTCAACAGTAGTTGTTGCTTTATCCATTGATATCTTCGAATTGTAGATGTATGGACCCATATACAGACATG